>OZ007592.1:207401860-207706860 GCA_963931845.1 Maratus michaelseni
GGCAACGACCTTAACAATTAAGTTCGTTTTATGACACATTTTTTAAGTTCTAAACATCGAATTTTTACACCGTCGCGTCGAATAGAATAAAAAATGTGCTTTCAAACGCTATTTTTACTTAAACTGTATCTCAACTTACTACTTTTTTTTATACTTTTTTAAACTATTTTTAAGCATGTATTTTTTTTTTAAATTAACTAGCAATCCGATTACAGACGATTAATCCGCTTGCACTTAAAACAATATAAATAATACAGAATTTGTTCGTTGACGTGTAATATTCCGTAACTA
The DNA here is from genome assembly GCA_963931845.1 of Maratus michaelseni. Lineage (NCBI taxonomy): Eukaryota > Metazoa > Arthropoda > Arachnida > Araneae > Salticidae > Maratus > Maratus michaelseni. The sequence goes on from OZ007592.1 coordinate 207,402,152, forward strand.
AATTTCCAAACGAAATTTAAATATCACAATTAAATAAATAAATAAAACTCGAATTTAGCAGACATGTAATTGAACTAATGCTTAAACACTGAAGCAATCAAAATCGGAAAGGATGTTATAACTATAGAAATCTTTCGCGATTAACTGCTTTGCATGCGGCTAATACGAAAGTACCAAAAATGTCTTTCAGCGTAGTTGGTAGGCAATGTAAGAAAATATACTAAATGTAAAAAATATATTAGAATTTTCAATTACAAATTATTTTCACCGCCGTTCTGTACACCAGGCAAGGTATCGGGGTACTTTAATCCAGGCAACCGTGATTGAATCGCCTGGATTATCAATTATATTAAAATCTGCCTGTCCTTTTGTATATCACAGCTACTCCTTCTAGAATTTGGTACGTTGGGCGATCAAATTAACACCAGTTATTCCACCGAACAATTTAGGAGTTTTAGAGTTACAAAGAAACCATTGGAGTAGCCGCAAAAGAACTTTGTTTCTCTGCTCAATAAATATGATACTAGTCGGATGTGCCAATCCCAAAACTTTTTTCTATCTCATACTTGTTAGCGTACTTTTTTACTTTTTTTTTTTAATTATGCATTTTAGAAACAAAAAATGAGTAGTTGACATATCTGTTATTTTTAGGGTTTCGTTCATCTCACGAAACCCTATTACTCCCGCTCCGTTATTGTCTATCCGTCACAGAGCCATTCTCAGAAACTATATAACTTACAGGCATGAAAATTTCTGTAGCTATAGCTAAATAGCTACTAAAAAGCTCAAAATATTAAAATTTGAAAAAATTGTATTACTTTAATAAATAGAGATAAAAAACCAAAATTCTAACAGCCTTTTCCTATTAAATTTAAACATTTTTCGTTATAGCAGTTGCCAACAAATAAAAATCCACAAATAAAATTCTTTCTACAATAATTAATTTTCTATTGAAAGATTTCCACGTGAAAAATGAAATAAAAAGTTTCGCCAATTGAAAAAAAAATTATATGACGTCATAAAGGTAATAAAACGGAAATTTTCAAGGCTTTCTCAATAATACAAGGAGTATGAGTATGTGTATGTACAGAAAGCAGATTAATATCACATCATTAGAGAATTAAAAACAAAATGAATCTGACGTCATATTGGAAGTTTAACGGATTTTTCAAATGTTTGAGAATAATACAAAGCGAGTATCAATTGATTAATAGAGAATAGTAAATATGAGTTTGAGGAGCGTATTGGATCATGATAAAAACCCGATTTTGGAAATATTCGCATATTTTAACATTTTGAAGGTGTGCAACATGTTTAATTTTGAAATTCATTTTTTTTAATATCGCATTTAGTCCACTTGACAGATATTATTATGACAGAGTATAATAGCGGGTATAACCGCTATCAGACCGGTTCAGATTTTCGAAAAAACGAGAAAAATAGACCGGTAAATTTTTACTTTATAAAAAACTAGAATTTTTTTTTTATGAAATTTATTTAGATTTATTAAAGAAAGGATAAAGTGTTTTGAAAGGAATATTAAACGAAACCCTTTGTGCGATCTTCGATCACACTTACCCTCTTGTTTATTATTATTATTACACTTCAAGTTTTTGTCAATAAAAGTTTCAAAGTAGGGTGTGGGGGAGATTTCAAAAAGAAGTCTATTCTGCTTATTACAAATATGCAAATTAAACCTAGATTGCACAATCGGGAGATTCAGTATGACTTTTTTTTTCAACAACTACTACGTCCGTTCCGAAAATCGAAAAAAAAAATTGCTATCACAGCACCACCTTCAAGCCGATTTTCTCCAAAATTTTAAACAAACCTCGGCCTATTAGATTACATCTTATTATAAAATTTCGTAGAAAAATATTCTTACACTAGCTGTTACCCGTGACTTCGTTCACGTAACATTTAAAGAAAATTAATGCATTAATTAAGCAAAGCAACTATACAATTAACAAACTCTTTATTACATTTTATAGTAGAAGTTAAATAAAAATCATGCACTCGTGACATCATAATTCACATTTAGTGACTCGTGCTATATAGCCAGTATACATATGTCAGGACACATTGCCGTTATCATTATCTTTTTACTCGTGAAAGTTTCGCTATGGTACTCCATTGTGAAATTGGTTATTTTGGAAATTCAATATTTTAAAAACGCAATAATCGTTAGATTTGAAATTTATATCAAGAAAAATACAATTTTTTACCTTTCTAACGCAGTTTGTCTAACAATTTTGAGACAAATACTTTTCGAGCTATTAATTTTTTCAGTAACTTCAAATGTTTCATTTTCCGAGATTAATCTGTGGCAACGATTAGCGAAAAAGCCAGTCGTCAGCGAGGATTCTTCACTTAAACTGCAAAAAAAGTCGAGAAAATGGCACAAAAATCGCTATCACACTGTCCCCTTCCGGGATAATATCTCCATTTTCAACTGGGACCTGACATTCATAGGCAAAAACATAATGTATGAAATATGGTTCAATTATCTCCACAACTTCATTCGTTTTCCGGTGACACAAAAGAAAAATCGCACAAAAATCGCTATCACAGAATATTCCCCGTTCTTGGCAATATCTCCAATTGCAACTTGGACCTGACGGTCATAGTCAAAAACATATATATATATATATATGAAGTTTGGTTCAATAGCTTCGTACACGCTTCGATGATACAAGAGGACAGACAGCCAAACGGACAGACAGACATTTTGTAAAAACTTGTTTTTCGGGATCTCTGACCGCAAAAGTGTGTAAATCCGTCAAAAAAAATTCGAGTACAATACTTTCTTCTATTATAGATAAAAGAAAGTAATAAATTTCTTAAAAGGTCTTTAAATCCTATCGGAGCATAAAGGATTGAAGAAGTAAACATTTTCATGCTTTCAAATTCACCGTTAAACTTAAAATAAAATAAATCGTCTAAAAGGTATTAATAATTTTTAGACCATGTTAATCATTTTCATTGCACGTTTCTAAGTTACCGTACTAAATGCAATATTCAAGAGAAACTGTAGACGCGTGTATAATAATTCGAATTCCCCATTTTAACTGTGATCCGGATGTTACAAATGGCTGCCACCTTTAATGGCAAAATTGCGTGCACAAGAGCCATGTTAAACAAGAATAAAATAAATTCAAGTCGCATGTGTACCTTCACGGAAAAAGAGCAAAATGTCACATAAGAGTTTTTAAGTTATCACCGGGAAATATTTCGAACGGCTTTCGGAAATTTTTGTTAGGGGGCGAATTCTGATAATTAGGCCGTTGTTACCTGAAACTTGAACTTCAAAGAAAAAAAAAAAAAAAAAAAGACTAGTATCATAAACGTGATGTAACTTTGAATACTGAAATTAGAAGTGTGGGACTGAAAGTTAATTGGTAGAAAACCCTTTATTTTCCTTGAAAGTTGGCGGATTTCGTGATGCAATAATTATACATATAAATTTTCTTGCTGATTATGTTGTCGAAAATAAAGCGGGAAAAAAATTCTGAAGAGACTCCATGCGACTTTCCGAACATTTTAGAGACTACCCTAGATTCAAATACATTTCTGGCACAATGGAATGAGACGGATTCGAACGCTGGACTTCCCGTTTCGAAATTGGAGACATAGCCTCTGGACTACAAATGGTTGATTGCTTTGCCACAATATTTATCACTCATGCTCTGTCACGTTTCCTTGGTGATTTTTTCCTGCAAAATCGGTCACAAAATGGTTTGAAAATATGGTTTAAATATCTAATTAGTCGACCGATGTGTACAAAAATCTATAGATTTCTTACGACATCTACTATATATATAAAATGCAAATGAAAAATTTGTTCCACCCGCTTATAACTTGTTGAGTTCAACACTGCAGGAGGGAAAAAAAGTGTTGATTTTACTGTATAATACTGGCATCCCAGATGCCAGTACTATACCGTAAAATTAATAGTAATAAACAGTAAAATAAACAGTAATACGCTGCCACGCGTGCGTGGCAATGCTTTCCTTACACCGTGTGTTCGGAATGTAACAAACAAATCTATCATATAATTTTTTTTTCAGATATTTTTCTATTATAAAAAGAAAAATCGATTGATTTTTTTATATATATATAAAGTCGTAAAAACCCTAAACTGACTTCAATTACGTCTTTTTAACCGACTATGCTTAAGGGTGATCATCACTTATATTTTCCTTATACTGCTAATGCTAAATTTTTAACATCAGAATTGCACATTTACTATTGAACCGATTTATTAAAAAAAAATTTTGGTGATAAATATGACTTATTTCTTTGAAACGACGCAAATTTCATAAGTGAGATGTAATTACCCTTTTTTTAATTTAAATTTTAAATTTTTTAATTTGTTTCCAATAGATTTCACCAGAGGGCACTACGGGTACTGCAGATTTTCGGCATAAGTTACAAAACGATTGTTTCAGGCAGTTTTTATATATTTTCTTGTTAATTGTTGTCATTATCTTGTTATAAATTTAATAAGGGGTATTTTTTACACGATATTATATAAAAAATATCGTTCAACAAGCATTTTTGCCTTTGCTGCAGTAATTTTATTCCCAGCTGCCATGTCAGAAAGACAAATTTTTCCAAATTTTCAGCAACCCTAAAACACATCCGTTGAGGCAAAACAACAGGGGGGGGGGGGGCTGAGATGAGATTTCCGATATCACCTTTTTCTCTATGCTTGCTTTTGAAAGGGAAGGGAACGGGAGGAGGGGGGAGGGTTACATTTGTGGTCATTTGCTTTTCTCTCTGTAAAAGGAAATTTGTCTGCTTTGTAGAAAGCATTTATTGAATCTGGGAAAGCGAACTGTTGGTTGACCCCTGACCCCCTGACCCACTCTCTATGTTCCGAAGGTTTCAGATTTTCAGAATCACTAGGTTTGCGAAGGGATATCTTCAAAATGGGTAACTTTCTGTTAGCGAAAGTTTTACTTTCTAAAAATAAAGTGAAGCAGGCGATTTTTGTTTCTTTGTTTTTTCCCTTCAAATACATTCGTTGTATAACTTTTCCCTTTAAAAAAATGGTTTTCATTCCTTGTTACCTTTAGTTGACATTGCATTAGATGTACACAATTTTTAATTGAAAGAAATTAATGTACATTTTTGTGTGAAAGAGAATTTAACGTCTAAACAATGTAAATTGCGCCCAATGTAAATTCGACACACACAAGTAAGCCGAATACCGAATATTCGGTCGGCTGAATACTCCAATGTTCCAGGATTAAAATATTAAAAGGTTAAATATTAAAATAGCTTTATCTCATATTTAATACAAATGCTGCCTCAATTTTAAATTTTTCTCTAACTTTTAACTTTATTCCTATTTCTATGAACATTACTTTCTCACAAGTAAACTTCACACTAAAAAGAGAAGGGAAAAAAATCTGTTTCGAATTATTAAATAAGATTATAATTTTAATACTTGTAAATAACGCTTTTAACTTTGGCTTTCTATGTGAATTAAAATAAATTAATACAAATTTCGTTTCTACCACTTTTCGTAATATCATATTTCAGATAAAGCAGTGTAAGTCTGATAAAAATATCGTAACAATATCTTTACTATAATTAAAGTTGGGAAAAAAATTAAAGTTCGGCTTGAAGTGAAATACTCTGTATTTGAATAAATGGATTAGAACCTGGTTTCCTATACAAAAACTGTCTGAATGAAACTGTAAAGTAAAACCTGTATTATAAATTCTTTGAAGATTTTTCAATTGCGTAAAATGTGTAAACTGTATCACGTCTTATTTATTTATAATCGGCTGCACTCTTGAATCCTCGAACACTTTTTTTTTTTTTTTTTTTTTTTTTTTTTCTGAAGGAAACGGATATGTATTTCGAATGAAACTGTAAAGTATAACCTACATTATGAATTCTTTGTACAGATTATTCAATTGCGTGAAATGTGTAAAATGTATTATGTCTTATTTATTTATAAGCAGCTCTATTATTATTATAATTATTATTTTGCTGTAAGGGTTGGTCCTATAAAAAAGTTGTCAGTATAAATGTTGTAGATAATATTAAGAGGATTAATAATACATTTAAGCGGATTTGATATCTTGTGAATTGACAAAGTTATGAATTTTTTTCTTCTGAAACCCCTCTTTTTCCCCTTCTCGGGGCCATTTTTAATGATATAAAAAATCTGTCATACATAAATTTTTGGCCGTTTTCCTAGAAGTAATAATAATTTTAAACGGATTCGATACGTATCCATAATTAAGATTTATGGGGATTTTCTGTTTTCACAAAAAGCCCCCCCCCCCCCCCCCCCGGTTCGATTTTGCTCATTAACAAACTTGACAGAGATTTTTATGCCCCTTGATTCTATGTATCAGTTTGGAAGAGATTTATGTAGAATTTTTCAAGTTATCGTGTCCATAAAAAAGTTGCATAGATAGATAGATAGATAGATAGATAAAGTTTTGAACTGGGGGTGGTTTTGGGTTCTGGGAGTCATGATCGGTGTAGATCTGCAAAAATTTTCCAGAAATTCCAGCAGAGTGGAGAATGTAATAGGTAGTATTTCTTAAGAAATCTTTAAAAAAAAATGATCAAACACTAAACACGTTGTCTGATAAAAATGAGTACAGTTCTTACGACAGCTGATATATCATATGCGCCAAATGGGAGCTCAATCAAAAGAAACGATTTAATTTTTAATTAACTGTAATTTTTAATCAAAAAACACGTTTTAAAGAAATGTGAGTATACTATGTCAGAAGCTGTTCAAAAACCTTTCGAATGATAGCTCATTCATTTATGTGCATTTTGTAAATGCATAGAAAAAGGGATGTTGGCAACAGAAATAATACATATGATTAACTCATGTAAAATTTTAAAGCATATGTAAGTACAAGGAAGTCAGAAATGATAACTTATTGTATGATAAATCTAAAACTTCTAATATGAAAAATTACATAAATTTTTATTCTTAAAATGAAAGCCTATATAAAATATTAAAATACATACAATTAGGTATAATTGAAACTCAAGTAATTTATATATGAAAAATCCCTGATGGCTCGGCCTACAGGCACAGGTAGATTTCGAAGACGCAGATCATGGGGCGCCTGTTTGTTGGGAAGATAGAAGAAGGAATGAACTTTTTGCCATGATGTGGCAGTTGGAACCGCCTACTTCAAAACCTAACTTGTTTGCACGTGGAGCCAACAGGGATTTTTTTTTTCTGCTATAAGAGTTGGTCCAATAAAAAACTTGTCAATATAAACGTTTTAGATAATATTAAGAGGATTTATAATAAATTTAAGCGGATTTGAAATCTTGGGAATTGACGAAGTTATGTTTTTTTTTCTTCTAAAACCCCCCTTACCCCCTCCCTTTGGACCATTTTTAATTATATCAAAAATCTGTCATACATAAATTTTCGGCCCTTCTCCTAGAAGTAATAATAACTTCAAACGGATTCGATACGTATCATAATTAAGAAATCATGGGTTTTTTTTCTGTTTTAAAAAAAGCCGCCCCCCCCCCCCCCCCCTTGGTTCGATTTTGCCCATTAACGAACTTGACCGAGATTTTATGCCCCTTGATTTTATGTATCAGTTTCGAAAAGATGCGGGAGTTGGAACCGTCTACTTCGAAAAATAACTTGTTTGCAGGCGGAGCCGGCAGGGATTTTTATTTATTTATTTATTTATTTTTGCTATAAGGGTTGGTCCTATAAAAAAAACTTGTCAATATAAAAGTTTTAGATAATATTAAGAGGATTAATAATACATTTAAGCGGATTTGATATCTTGTGAATTGACCCAGTTATGATTTTTTTCTTCTAAAACCCCCCCTTTTTCCCCCCCTCGGGGCCATTTTTAATTATATCAAAAATCTGTCATACATACATTTTCGGCCATTCTCCTAGAAGTAATAATAACTTTAAACGGATTCGATACGTATCATAATTAAGAAATTATGGGTTTTTTCTGTTTTCACAAAAAGCCCCCCCCCCCCCACCCTCCCCCCTTGGTTCGATTTTGCCCATTAACGAACTTGACCAAGATTTTATGCCCCTTGATTTTATGTATCAATTTGGAAGAGATTTGTGTAGAATTATTGCAGTTATCGTGTCCATAAAAAAGTGACATAGATAGATAGATAGGTATATAAAGTTTTGAACTGGGGGTGGTTTTGGGTTCTGGGAGTCATAATCGGCATAGATCTGCAAAATTTTTTCAAAAATTCCAACTTAGGTGAGAATGTAATAGGTAGTATTTCTTACGAAATCTACCCAAAAAGTAAATCGGTCTCTTATCACAGTTATTTTGTAATTTATTTTTAGTTTATATAACTCGTGTAATAAATCAAACTGTGTTTCAAATTTTTTTTTTTTATCACTTTAAGGTGATTTTGATGTTAAAAAATAGTAGAAGGAAAACAGCGTAAAAGTTGGCAGCTATGCAAACATCGTAGAATAGCTTTCACGTGTATCAAATGGTACTGTTAGTAAATGTATTGCTGCTAGCGATTTTCTGATTCATTTTTAAGCATAGAAGCATAATACTTGCAAGCATGATTATTGAAATGATTAAACAGTTCTTTATTTTCAAATAAAGGAATTACATCTTAAGCTATAGGCTATTATTGTCTAAGGACGGCAATTTTTTCCTTTCCTGCGCTGTCACGTCCTAAAATTCAGTTAAAAATGACAACTTTGACAGCATTATTTGAAAATCTTTTGTCTTTACAGGAAAATGAAAAAATATATATATATTACATAGTTTCTTAATAAGTTTGTGAATAACAAGTAATATATTTTTTTTTAAAGTCAATTCCTACTTTTTAATCATAAATATATAAAATAAACCAGTGCAGCATTAATGTCCCACGTTATCTTTATTGAACATTATTTTATAATCATCGTTGCGTTATTTTATTTCTGTGGCATCACTAATTTGAGATAAATCTTTCATTTCATTTATGAAAACAATGGGAGGAATTTTTTTCTCCCATTTAAAACTAAAATTAATTAATTTAATTTAATGAATGAATTAATATTTGAAAAAACTGTATTAACATAACTGTCATCCACTACAAGTTTTAAAAAAATTATTTGAACTTGAGTGGATGAATTGAAAATATTTTATTAACGACTGAAAATTTGAACAAGATATATATAGAGAGAGTGTGAGCTAATAGTAGGAATTTAAAAAAATCAATTAAAAAATGTGTCAGAAAGTGCACAGTTTGGATTTCAGAACAGCTTTAAGTAAATAAAATGTATATGCAAAAAAATTAAGTCAGAAAATAAAACAAATGCATTATGTAATAATATTTAATAAAATATATTTACTGATAATTATCATATATTTAAAATTCTAAATATTTTTTGTGTTTAATTAAATTTATATTTACAAAGCTTCGCTTAATCTTGATTACTTTTTTTTTTCAATTTCGGTTCGGATTACTGGGTTTCTATTGATATGGGTAAGCAGAAATATTGATGTACAATGCTTCCCCCCCCCAAAAAAAAAAAAAAAATGAACCATTAATTTGGATAGCTAAATACATTAGCAATTTAACTCCAAATTTGAGGAAATATAATTAAAACATATCAATATTTCGGAAATTCTGAATCTCGATCCTTTAATTTAAAAGCGTTATTTAGCGCAGCTATTTTCCTCCTGTTACATTACAAAATCCCTTTTTAATTATAGCTGAACCATGTGTTTCTCTCAATAACATGAGATTACAATTGACCAGTCGATATCTATTAAATTATATTAAAAAAAACTGGCTTAAACCGCGCTGGAGGTCTGCATGGGCTGAAATATTCACAACTGGGCCCGGCCCGAATGAAGCCATCTTGTTCCGGAGTCCCCAGAAAGTAAAGTCCAAAACCAAAACCCATCCTCTATACAGATCTATAACCAAAAGCTAATCTCTAATCTTCTAACTTACATTTACTTGGCACTCTGTGTTTACTCAGAATCGGCTTCAAACGGGAAGTGACGTTTCCTAGAAAATAGGGCTACCAGAAAAAGAAGTTTTTCGCCCATGCGAAAGTCAGCACCATCTATTGAGTAAAGGTGATTTTCATAATATCTGACGCTCCTTTTTAAAGGTAGGAGGACTCTGGAATAAACAAAAATCTACCATAAAAACAGATTTGTTTTTGTTTTTGTTTTTGTTTTTATATTAAAATTTCTTTTTAAAATAAAAATACACCAATATACTTGGGAGAAAGTTTGTTTTCTTGCTTCTTAAAAATAATGAGAAGAACATATGGGTGTATTTCTAATAAAGTAATTTTGCTCAAAAACAAATATTTCGCAGTCAACATTATAGATCATTAAAATGCTCATTGCGTTTTCATTTTTTTTTTTTTTTTCAAAATTTTTGAAATCTAAAAGGATCAATCTTGATGCACACTACAAACAATCTGTACATCTGTTTTAAATATTGATGTATAAAGGTCCTCAAATTAGTTATAAAATCTATTAATTTGTGAATTTTTAATGAAAATTTAGTTTTGTGCCAGTTTTTATTTTTATTATTATTTTTCGTAATAACAGATTAAACAAGTGGGTAAGTGTGATCGAAGATCGCTCAAAGGGTTTCGTTTAATATTCCTTTCAAAACACGTTATCCTTTCTTTAATAAATCCAAATAAATTTCATTTAGCAAAAAAATAATAATAATAATAATAATAATAATATCTGTCACGCGGACTAAATGCGATATTTAAAAAAAAAATTAATTTCAAAATTAAACATGTTGTACACTTTCAAAATATTAAAATATGCGAATATTTCCATAATCGGGTTTTTATCATGATTCAATACGTCCCTCAAACTCATATATTTACTATTCTCTATTACTCATATTGATACGCGCTTTGTATTATTCTGAAACATTTGAAAAATCCGTTAAACTTCCGATATAACGTCAGATTTTCTCTTTAATTCTCTAATGACGTGATATTAATCTGTTTTGTGCACATACACATACTCATACTCCTTGTATTATTGAGAAATCTTTCTGTTTTATGTTTTATTACCACTATGACGTCAATCAATTTTATTTCTTATTAATCTTTATTTCAATGGGTGAAACTTTTTGTTTCATTTTTCACGTTGAAATCGTCTGATAGAAAATTAATTATTGTAGAAAGAATTTCATTGTGGATTTTAAATCTTTGGCATCGGCTATAACGAAAAATGTTTCAATTTAATAGGAAAAGGCTGTTAGAATTTTGGTTTTTTATCTCTGTTTATTAAAATAATACGAATTTTTCAAAGTTTAATATTTTGAGCTCTTCACAGATGCTATTCTGATTTATACACTAAGTTTCAACTCTCTAAGTTACATACTTTTTGAGAATGGCTCTGTGACGGACAGACAACGGAGCGGGGATAATAGGGTTTCGTGAGATGAACGAAACCCTAAAAATGGATGCACAAATATTTTTAATCGAGTCCTTTTAAGTAAAAAAATTTTAAAATTGAGAAAATATCTTGCAAATTCTAACTCGTGGAGTATTTAATTTTTTTAAACTAAATAATAGCTTTAAAATGTTTAAATTTTCAGTAAATTGTTTTTTTTTTTCAAGTTATTGAAGTCGAGTTATTTTCAAGTTATTATAAAACACTTCTTTGAAAATGTTCTTATTGTAACAAGATTGATAAAGGAAAAATAATTTATAAAATTCACTGTTCCATTAGCAAAAAATCAAATTCATACTAACAAAATAAGTTCACTATGGCGTCACTCCATTACCGTGTATTTGAATTGTCATTGTGGCTTTTTTTTTTTTTTTTTATCTGTATATCATAGCGACATAATGGATCATTGTAAAAGTTGCGTGTAAGACGTAAAAGTACGAATTTTAAGAATATGTCTTTCGTTTTTCCGCATCCCCGAACAGTTTGTCAGATGGAGGTTAAAACAAAAAGTCAAAAAACGCTAGCATTTGATTTTTCTTTCCTTGCCGCTCGAAAATCAGGTTTTGGGCATACACGAGCGCCACTGCCGATTTTTGCAAAAACAACATAGAGTTTTTTAATGAGTTTTTAATTAATATCTGAACTAATTATCAAAAACTTAAAAATCAGAACCTCAGGTGCATCAGAACCTGCCTTGGATTATTCTCACCCAAATTTTCAGACTTCTGCTTGCGGTAGATACGCAGAGTATGGAAGGGGAAAAGGTCCAAATACCGGCTAGTAGGTGTTTTGGAAACTGATCGCAGAGCAGCCTAGTGGCGTTAGGCAGAGTTTGTACCTTTAAAGCACCGTTTACAAGTACACTTACAATCAAACCGGCTTTTCACGAAAAGGTGATACGCCGCTATCGTACCTGCTTTCATTTTGCACCCATTTACAAACGCAAGCATAAAACCAACCCTCTTCAAAAATCCGGAATCTGCGTATTGTTTTCTTCTGAATTGTGGTTGACTAATTAGTGAAATGCCGCACAAAACTTCCGGTGTAAACGCAAATAGAAGCCGTTTGCTTTCTCTTTTCAGAGTATTAAAATGGCTGACCGCTTTTTGTTAATAAAAATAATATATTTTTTAATATTTTAAACAAAACTTCAAATTTTAATTATTAGTTTTCGAGAGTCTAGAAATATTTGTTCGTTATAATGAAATAAATAATAATAATATTATTTTATTTTGAGAGAAATGATTTAATTTAAATTACCTAAATCCGTTTCTTTTGAACATTCTGAGGGAAAAAAATTACCTTGTAATGTTTTCTTCATAACTTCTGTTTTTTATCCATGTTATTTATTATCTAACTATCATACATGGCTATGAACAATAACAAAATAATTTTCAGTAGCTTCAAAAAAAAAAAAAATTATATTTGCATAAAATTTTCAGATTCAAAACAAGTTAAGAAGAATCGAGCAATTTCTTCGAATATAAATTTTAAAGTTTGGTAAACTTAAATAATTTTCTAATTTTGCTTTTATTTTAGTTTTATTTTTATTTTTATTTTTATTTTAAATTTTGAATCTAATTTATATTTTAAGCTAAATATCAACTCTGTAGTAGAACTACTTACATACTTTCAATTAAGTTTTGATTATCATGCATAGTAGGGTTTTTCTCTTGTGTATTTCTTGAATAAAAATTTTGACAAAGCTATAATCCATTGCAAACTTTATTTTCATGAATTTTTTAAGCTATCGGATTGTAATCTAATAGAATCAGGACCAACCATAAGGGTGCGCGCGCTTAGAAGGGGTCCCAACGCTAGGCTAAAAGCTAAAGTATATTTTTTTATCTTTGAAGAAAAAAAGTATTGTATGTTTATCCACATCTATCTCTCGCATATATAAACGACTCAGTGGTTCTCAAATGATCTGCTCAACAACGCGAAACTTTCTGACACAATTTCAGACTCATTTTTTAACGCAAAGGCGTAAAATTGGCAAGCCTGACTGTTGAAGCGATTTGGAATCGAAAGGAGTTTTCCATTTTTTGATAAATAAATTAATCATCAAGTTATAAGCTATTTGGGTCACGTGACAATGCGCTTTCCCCCTTGCTCCCTTCGACTCGGCGCACTGAGAAAAAAATCTGATCTTCTCAACTAGAATCTAAATTGTGGCTCTAGAAAAAATAGTTCCATGTCATCCCTATAAATTCTAGTTCCCTTTGCTAGAGAGTTCTAGTGTCTCCTATTAGAATTCAAGAGTGTGTTCCTATATTCTCGTGGTCAAACTTATTTAAAAATGTCTGCAAATAGATGCGGACACAAGACGCTAGTTGTAGTAACTATAATGCTAGTTCATAAATCCATTCCAAAAATAAAGTGATAATTTCTCGCAATTTACACTATTCATTATCGTTTAGTTACCTAGAAAACAAGAGACTAGAAATTCTCGATCATTTCGTCTATTCAGGTTAGTTCCTTACCCTATTCGCATAGCTCGGACTTCTATATTTCTAGTTTAGAGTTTTAGAAACAGTCTAACTATTCATTCTAGTTGAAGGAGGTATATTTTTTTTCTCAGTGCGAGAATTTTATTCAAAGCGTCGACTTTGATAGTATTTTCTGAAAGATATTCTGCCTTTACCAAAAAATAGAAAACGTGTTTCGATTACATAGTTTCTGAATAAGAAAACCTCCCAATTTCATGCGTTTCCGAACAAAAATGAATTAAAATATATGTCATAAAGTAGGCAGTTTGGATTTGAGAACAACCTTTAAAAAAAAACCGCTTTTTTATGTACATACGGCAAACAAGGCAAGATGATTTTCAGACTGATGTAATATAAATATTAGATAGTGGCTTTAGAGCAGTTCTAAAAAAATAAATAAATAAATAAAAATAAAAAATAAAACAATATAGAGTACTTTTACCAGTTTCCATTAATTATTGAAATTTAAAATTTTTGTTTATCATTACTATATTGTCCAAGATTCAAGTTTATTTACTTGACCAAGCCTTATTTCGTTTATTTATTTATTTATTTATTTTATTTTATTCTTTTTATTTTTTTTACGAAAATAATTAGAATAATTACTTTCTACATTAATTTAATTGTCAATGACTAGTACAATGCAAAAAAAAAAAAAAAAATTGTTGATTTTACAGTATAACACTGATGCGCGGCAGTGTATTACTGCCTATTATACTGTAAAATCAATATTTTTTTTCAGTGTAAGTTATTGAATACCTAATGACGTTATCTGGTCTTGAAGAAGCCAATTTTGAAAAGTATTGTTTGTTTGTAAAAACATTTACTTTAAGGATATAATTTTTGATTACTCTTTGCTTTAATTAACCTTAAATGCTTTTAATTAACCCACTGAAAAAAGGGGGTAGCCCACATTTGCCAAGGAGAAAAACGCTAAACCAGTCTGAAAACAGCTTCGCAGACGTTAATATTAATTATTGCCACAAAGGAGATTAATTCTGTTGCACTTTTCTAAATAAATAAAAAAAAAAAATTATTGTTTTCTTATTTTGTAATGCATTAGTTGGTGTTGAAACATTTCAGATACGTCCCGGTGCAAAAAAGGAGCCAGTAAACACATTATGTATTTCTTACTAAACTACAACGCAGATTTTATATAAAAACGAAAAAATACATTTTTTTTTTTAGGTTAAATAATTTTTACAGTCTTCTGAAAATTTTGTAAAAATGAAGCTTCCCTCATTTTACACTGGACTATTCAATTGTAGGGGCTTGTTTTCTTATTTTTTTCAAAAGAAGTCTGCAAATTTATGCAAAAAAGTTTTCTAATTGCTGTAACTAGGTTAAAAAATGTAATATATATATGTGTGTGTGTGTGTAATAATATTAAAATTTTATATTTAGCATTTGGTTATAAGTTGGAAGTATACATACATACATGCATACACACACAATGTATGTATACTTCCAACCAAAAGTATGTATTACTTCCAACTTATAACCAAATGCTAAATATAAAATTTTAATATTATTACACAGCCTAACTGTAAAATAAGGAACATTAACTGGATCATGACTATACCTTCCAATTACCCTTTTTCGGTACATTTTACCCTTTTTGGTAATACACATTTTACTTCTTTAGGTTGAAAAAAATAACGGAAAAAATAACAATATTGTGTACAGATGCCAACTTTCATTTCAAAGCCTGGTCTATACTCAAATTTCGTTGTTGTAATAAATAGGCCTGATTTATCAAAGTTTTAAAAACATATCGCCCAATTCAACAACTCTTCTTATATGGAATTTTATAATCCATAATGGCTGCCCAACATTTTGAAAATACTTTTCAATTTTAAAATAATGAAAAATATTTAATAACCCAGATTACGATAAGTTCTAGATCACTGATTGAATCGGGGACTATGTCTGGATTAGAGTATATGCCCGAAAACTCAAAATAAACACTTTTCATTTTCCTCTTTCATTTAATCGTTGTTTAGCAACTATTTTCAAAGCGTATCAAAAAACGAAAATTCAAATAAATCGCACACTCGATATGGAGGTCTTAAATTAATCCGACCAGCGTAGCAGGCAAAGTCTGCTAGGTGGCCAATAAAATATTCACCAAACGGGAGCTCAATCGGAAGTACCGTTTGAAAACTGACGTGCTCTTTCTCTCTCTCTCTCACACACACACACCAGGCACGTAGCCAGGGAGGGGGCTAAGGGGGCTGAAGCCCCCCCCCCCCGAAAATTAAAAAAGATTTTGCAAAATTATCTTTAATGATAAAATTTGACAATGTTTTTGTTTTTATCTTCCGTTACATTAAACCTACGCACATTTCGTTTGAAAAAATATAAAATTATTCATTTACACTTACAGTAATCCTCGTTATATTGTTCATTCGGATATAGTGTTTTTTATTGGTATATACCACTAAGAATATAAGTTCTTAAAACACAATTTTGACTATCTTTATGCACAGTAAAATTCGATATGTGTAATTCTGTATTATTAATTTGACTAAGAAAAAGTAAGTGTAATATGCATATGGCATATACGTTAACTTTAGGAATCACAATGAAAACTTAGAGTGGTCAATGTTAAAATATTTTGTAGAAAAAGGAGTCAAAATCTTTAATAGCTATCTATAATGTAAATTCGTGTGAAAATTAATTATTTTAAAGAAAGTATCTTTGAAAATTGTGTTATAACTATAAAAAGTTTTTTACTTAAAAAAAATAGTGGCAAGAAATATTGAAAAGGAATTTGTTCGATAAGAAAAAAAAAATTGATAGGTCATCGAGAAATCGTCAAAAGCGCCATGGCGGCGTCCCCCAGGCTCTTCATTGAACAACTTAGCTTTAAATTGTTTTGTTTTTGTTTGCATATGAATATTAGAAAGAAAGTGTACTAAGAGTAGTCTGTTTGTCTGGGAAATTTTCTTTGTCTTTTGTAGAATTATCAACCTTAGGGATGGATACATCTATGTAGGGATTTTTTGGCAGTTTTTCACCGCTGCTTTTAGAGTAGATATAGGGACATTTTGAGCTGTGTGTAGGAGCATAATAAAAATTTAATTGGAAACGCCTGTCTTTTGATAGAGCATTGTTTAAGAGTGACAAAGCAATCACAAAAATGAAACGGTTAAAAAAAGTTCAGCCTACCATTAAATCATTATTTAATAAGAAGCTTAAAAGAAATGATGAAATTGGTAAGTAAGGCTTTATTATTATTATTATTGTTGTTGTTGTTGTTGTTATTGTTGTTATTGAAAAGAAATATTCTTTTTATTACGAACTTTGCTTTCTATTAACTTACAATTATGTTCTATATTGTGGCATTTGGTGGTATTCAAATATTCAGAGTCAATTTCCGTCTACTTTATTTTAACTTAGAGAATTAAAAATCTGAACATATATGTATTTTGGAGGGAAATGCATGAATTGGATTTTTATTTTTAAGACTTTAAATCTTAAGGGGCCAAAAGGGGCACATAAAAAATTATTAGAATCGCCATATGATGAGGCAAATAAAAACAAGAACGAAAAATCATGCGTAAAATATAGATTATGTAACACTTTCTAAAACTTCCAAAATAATTTTAGAAATCCTTAAATTTTAACAAAGTGAAAGATGATATTTTGGAAAACGCATAAAATATTTAAACATTTCAAGAATTACCAACAATATTCGGAAAAAATATCCGAACTCTTTTATGCAACCCTGTATATGAACTATAGATTTGTATATACTACATAGGATGCTAAATTAAAGTTCGGTTAGGAAATTGCGTAGCACAGTTTAAAATTACCCTTCAAGAATTTCCCATCAATAAACGTAAATGTACTCGAGAACTTTTGTGCTGCCCTGTATGTGATCTATAGAATTTATTACACAACGTACTATACAAATAATGAGTTAAATTAAAAAATGTTCAGCAACTAAAAAAAAAAAAAAAAAAAAAAACACTTCCAGCAAATATTGCTAACAGACTGTACCGAATTCTTTTGTGTGTCCCTGTAAAGGAACGATGAATATTATATAAAAAATATTCTATAGTAAAACTCTTGTATTGCTCCTTAGTGATATATATCAGTTTCAATATGTTTAAAATAGTGAAACATTGTTAAAATAAACCGCAAACGATTTTTCTCCATAGACCGTTATTTAAGGGAATTCTTTTGAGTGTACCTGTAAAGGAACTATAAGTGCACACCATATTGCACACCGTTGCAGTCTCCCCCCCCCCCCTACCGGCTTGGAAACTAGAAGTGCTCTTGAAAGCAAAAATTGAACCGAAATCGAAAAAATACGAAATAACAATTTTTGACATGGACATCAAGTATCCTATGTAGGAATATACTTTAACTTACTTTGTTTATTTTATTTTTTTTTTTTTTTGTAATTTACACTTTAAGTTATGAAATTACTACTGTCTGATCAAAAATTTTTTTCCAAGATTGAGCCCCCCCCCCCCCTCACCCCACGAAGGGAAATTCTGGCTACGGCCTGACACACACACATCATCGTGATTACAGTTCTTTCCTGACACCAGAAACACTTTTTATTTTCTTCTTTCATTTAATCGCTGTTTAGCAACTATTTTCAAAGCGTATCAAAAAAAAAGAAAATTCAAATAAATCGCAAACTTGATATAAAAATCTTAAATTAATCCGACCAGCGTCGCAGGCAAAATCTGCTAGGTGGTCTATAACAATATTCACCAAATGAGAACTCAAACAGAAAACTGTCGTGCTCACACACACACACACATCGTGATTACAATTATTTCCTTACACCAGAAACACTTTTTATTTTCCTCTTTCATTTAATAGGCCTGATATATCAAAGTTTTAAAAACTCCAATTCAACAGCTCTTTCTTATATGAGATTTTATAACCCATAATGGCTGCCCAACATTTTGAAAATATTTTTCAATTTTAAAATAATGACAAATATTTAAGAGCCCCAGATT
The DNA here is from genome assembly GCA_963931845.1 of Maratus michaelseni. Classification (NCBI taxonomy): domain Eukaryota; kingdom Metazoa; phylum Arthropoda; class Arachnida; order Araneae; family Salticidae; genus Maratus; species Maratus michaelseni. The sequence goes on from OZ007592.1 coordinate 207,421,058, forward strand.
ACGATAAGTTCTAGTTTCCCTGATTGAATCGGGGACTAGGTCTGGATTAGAGTAATGTGCGAGTTGAGTTATATCTGGCCCGAAAACTCAAATTATATTTAAAGTTAACCCGAAACACGACCCGAACCCGAGAAAAAAATTGTGTTGAACTGCAATCCGATCCAAACACCGCAACCCGAATCCGACCCGAAACCACCCGAAATAAAATAAAACTTATCCACAATTTAATCCATTTATTGGGTGGGGGGGGGGGGTTATAATCATATCTCTAAGATCAGTTTCATCTTTTATGTAGAAAAATAAACAGATTCAGATTCAGATTCATGTAAAGAATCATTCATGTTAAAATATATATTTTTTTTTTATTTGAAACAACTAGAGCCAACCCGACCCGCAACGAAAAATATCAGCGCCAGCTCGAACCAGTAGTCGGATCGAGCGTGGGTAAAATCGGGTTGCCGAGTCGATGGACTGGTTATAAATTCAGATATTTTCTCCGGGAGAGATTTATGCATTCCCGGGGTGGGGGGAAAGTCTGGAGATCCGGGACACTTTTAGACTGTTGATAAACAGGATAAAGAAAACTTTCGGGGATACACATTTTAATGTTCCAGAGATGGGTGTCTCCCCAAGCGCACCCCCGAATGAATCACTGGTCTGAACCGCATTGGCTCTCATCGTTAAGGTGTGGTTCGGCCTGGAACTAAAATATTTTTTTTTAAATGCGCCTCAAAATTTTAATAAAATTACTAGGAGGCCATGTAAATCATTCTCCAGACTCCGTAATTTGTCTCCACTACCGTATATAGTAATAAATATTTATTCAAACGCCTAGTAAAATGTGTTCTCATGTTATAATACTGATTCCACACTTAATTGGTACTTTATGATAAAAATTACACTTACCATTTAAGTTTTGCAATATCCAATAAGTGTAAATCTTCTATATCTTTATCCAGTGCATATCTTTATCCAATGTGCTGCCGTTTACGGCAGGGTCTTGAATATCTCTTAGCCTCTGCTGAGAATCCAAATCACGTGGTTTTGTTTGTGCGGTGCGTTCCCTTAGCGACCACGAACTTGTTGATCGAAGTCTCCCTCCTCTCTTTACCCAAATCTTCAGCTGAAAGAGTAGAAAACGCATGGGATATGGATTTTCGTTTCATTAGTTAAACATTAAAAGAAAAGTAAAATGTATTCATTTTCATAAACAATCGTTGTGTCAATCTTATTCAAAAGATCGACTTTTGATATTCTCATGCAATTATTTTATCATTTTTTAAAAGTAACGTTGAAAGTTACACGGCAAAGGAGAAGCTCAGATGAGAGAGGGTTTTATTCAGTGGCGTAGCCAAGGGGGGGGGGGGGGGGGGGGGGGGGGGGGGTCCAGGGGGTCCGGACCCCCCCCCCGAACCTCGAACGAAGAACTGGTTTACTGAATCATAGATATAACAATATTAAAAACTGATAAGACGGAATCGCAAAGAACCAATGAAAAATTCCGTTTTAGACAGGTGTTTGTCTTAGAAAAGGTATATCTCATCAAAAAGTCACCTGTAAAAAATGCAGCCAAGTCTCGTAACTCATTTACCGTAAAAAGTACTGAGATCGTATAAAGCCAAGTTTAACTATCTTATTAACTCTGAAATTTTCATTCGCAAATCACTCCTAGTCTCTACATCTTTAGTTAATTATTATTTTGTGACTTGGCAATTACGTAGCACGAGAATGTGATGTATATAGTTAGTCTTAATCAAATAATACTATAACATATTAAAGTGTAATAACTTCCCTGTGCGTATATAATTTGCCTTAATTAAATTATCCCATCCTATTCCATAACATAGTAAGGTGTAATAACTTCCCTGTGATGCGTAATTGCCAAGTCACAAAATAATAATTAACTAAAGATGTAGAGACTAGGAGTGATTTGCGAATGAAAATTTCAGAGTTAATAAGATAGTTAAACTTGGCTTTATACGATCTCAGTACTTTTTACGGTAAATGAGTTACGAGACTTGGCTGCATTTTTTACAGGTGACTTTTTGATGAGATTTCACTTCTTTTTGTAAGTAATCCTCCTTTTCTTGAGATCATCCACTGATTTTCGCTAAGCCCACACTCTGTCCCTATTATTTACAGGTATCAAAAATTTGAAGCTTTAGTTTCGTTTGCAAAGTACTGTAGATAAAAAGAGATTTCAGGTTCCTAGGGAAGCACTAAGTTATGGGAGGGGGGGGTGTCAAAAGTACTCTCAATTGCTTCCAGGATAGGTGCTATCCATCTGAGATATTACTCGCAGCCCTAGATACTTGATATTTAACATAAAAGAACTTTTTAGTGTGAAAAGAAAGCCAAAATTAAAATTTCCGCAAATTTCCAATAAATCAAATTATATTCCTTTATTCGATGTTTTTTTTTCGTTTTTTTAGTCTTTTTTTTTTATTATTTACAGATTTTTTAATTTTTCCTTACTTTGTGTACTAAACCCTGCCTTTCTGCCAAATGTCAAGCTTCTAGGACTACAAAATCGAATTATTTTCAAATTTTCGACTTTTTATAAATTTATTGATTTTTCGATTTTAATTCTAAGTTACCTGATTGTCATGCCAATATAGTAATTATTTGATCCGTCTTCTTAGGATCATTTAGGTTCAATTTAGAGATACATCAAGTGAATCTTAGAGTTACCATGATTTTATTTAGAAAGGACTATCAAGCCATAACCAGCCAGTAATGTCGGGAGGGTAGGGGGAGCTGTGAAAATTTTTGTGGGGATGACAACATTTAACAATCCATATTTCATATGTGAAGTACATAGAGTACAACCTGTGAAAGAAAACAAACCTGTCTATAAAGAAATCGCCTATATCGTAGCCAGTCTATAGCGGAACTTCTCTATAACGAAATTCGTAAATGAAAGAAAAGAAAACCATAATCCGGGGGAAATAACATAAAACAATTAGGGGCGTTGTACTAGCTAATAGGACAATTATCTTAAAACTAATGTTTCTACAGTACAAAATCAAATTGTTTTCGAATTTTCGATTTCTTAAAGATATTTCGATTTTGCGATTTTATTTTCGAATTTAACGAATATTTTAATTGTTCCTTTTATTGAATAGTAAATACTACTTTTACACCAAGTTTTAAGTTTCTAAGACTACAAGATAAAATTATTTTCAATTTTTGATATTATCGAATTTTTTTTATAATTTTCTGGATTTTTTATTTTTTTCTTATTTTGTATCCTTTATTACAAATTTCAAGTTTCTAGCGCTACAAAATCGAATTATTTTGAAATTTCCGATCTTTTTCGAGTTTTTTTATTCTATTTTCGAATTTATTGTGTTTTAATTTTTCCTTTTTCTGTATCTTAAACAATAAGTTTGCGCCGAATTTTAAGTTCTAAAGCTACAAAATCAAATTTTTTTCAATTTTTCGGATTTTCGAATTTTTTTTTCGAATTTCACAGATTTTTTATTTATTTCTTTTTTTGTATCCTAAATACTACCTTTATTCCAAATTTTAAGTTTCTAGCTTTACAAAATCGAATTATTTTCAAATTTTCGATTTTTTTTTCAATTTTTTTTTTTTTTTCAATTTTTGTTGTGTTTTTAATTTTTTCTTTTTCTGAATCCTAAACACTACCTTTACACAAAATTTTCAGTTTCTAAGACTACGAGATCATATTATTTTCATTTTCTCTCTTTTTCTTATTTTTCAATAACGGAAGGTGTACTAGCTAATAGGACAATTATCTTAAAATCTATCTAAAACAAACTATCCCCATCCTGTGGGATTTGTTTTTCAATGTTTTACTTTATTTAATGCAAAACATAGATTGCATCCGACAACTCATAAAAAAGTCCTCCGGCCTGTACCGGCAGGAAAAGGTAGCTTTCCTATATCTTCGTTTTAAAATTTTAGCTAATGTTACTCGAAAACAGCAAGTTAAAATGCAAAGAAACCGTTTACAAAAGATTCGTTTACACTGAATTTGAATAAGAAATTCGCCAAATTATTGAGCTATAGCCAAGTTGGCTTCATTTATGAAGACTTATTTTTGTCGCCAAATTTGGCGAGATTTCGCCAATTGTCGCCAAGTTTGGCGAGAAATTGGCGCTAATGGATATGAATATATAGTTTTATGCGTATGATTGGGAAAATGATTACAACAATGAAAGAAAATAATTTGCGAGAAATCGCGTTCACTAAAATGTATAAATTTATATTAAAATCATTAAAATTACAGACATTACAATACACTTTCATAAAACATTAAAAACATATTAAAATTGGACGTTTCGGATTTACATGGAAAATCCCTCTTCAACAACAACATTTCACTTAGCGTAAATCATAGTTAAAAAATATCAACAAATAGAAAATGCAACGTATCAAAATTTCGAAGTCAAAGTTACAGTTATAATAACACGGAGTATTCATTCGGGATTGCACCTGCTTGACCATTATTGACCATAAATTTATCGTTGGTTTTTTGTAATGTGCTGTTTTGTTTCAAAATGTCAGCCACCCTAGAATTTCAAACTGCTCTATCTCAGCCAATTTTTAAGATAGAGGTAAAACAAAAAATGCTCTGGAATCCTTGTATCAAGTCCTAACACCTAATTAAAAAATAAACTTGATTTTTTAACTTTTTTGTATATTTATTTTAGTTTTAAAATTTTCCGTGGCCGCCATCTTGAAACAAGATGGCGGACCAAGCCGGCCAACGAACTCGGTCGAGGCATTGGTGAGCTTAATACACACAATTAGTTTCATCCAAATTAATTTATAAATACGAGCGTTATCGTATCAAATTATTTTCATTTTTTCAATTTTTTTCGAATTTCTTTATTTTTTTTTCGAATTTTCTGGATTTTTTTAATTTTCCTTTTTCTGTATCCTAAATACTACCTTTATTCCTAATTTGAATTTTCTAGCGCAACAAAATCGGATTGTCTTCAAATTTTCGGTTTTTTTCAATTTCTTCGATTTTTTCAATTTTGCTTTCGATTTTTTTGGTGTTTTTGATGTTTTCTTTTTCTGGATGTTAAACACTACCTTCACACCAAATCTTAAGTTTCCAAGACTAAAAGATCGTATTATTTTCAATTTTCAATTTTGATGGAATTTGTTGAATTTTCCAATGTTTTTTTTTCGAATTTTCTGGATTTTATAATTTTTCCTTTCTTTGTATCCTAAACACTACCTTTTTTCCAAATGTCAAGTTTCTGGGGCTACGGGATCTACCCAATCTTTTTGATGACGCGTGAACGAGTGAGTAAGAAGTGACAAAAAATCGAATGTTTGAGTTCATATATCGCCTGAACTAGAAAAGACAGAAAGTTGTAATTTTAAATTTTGGTCCTGTGGGCCAAATACTCTCTATAATTGAAGTTTAAAATTTTTGGGATACTCCAGCGCGGAGATATGGGGGGGTCAAAAGTGCCCTGAGTTGCTTCCAGAAAAGTATGCTTACGGCTGTCCTCTCTCGACTTGGCGGAGGCACTGCCGTGCCTCCAGATCTTTCGCCGGGGCTATGAAATTTTTCCGTTTAAGACAGGTTTTTGTCACAAACACGTCCCATTTTGTCAGGTATCCACCAAAACTGTTAAAACGTATCCACTCTATAGTATACTTCTGAAAAGCATAGATGTATTATAATAAAATCTGTAAAGATGAGAGCGATCGTAAACAGCAAAAGTTCAAGGTTCAACGAAAACAACACTACGTATTTATACCTTCTATGATTTGAAATCTATCTAAAATGGAACCTTTTCTGGTTGTGATTCCTTGTTGGCAGGTTTTCTGTGAATACGGAATCCTCTCGTAAACGAAAACATTTCATGGTCTCGATGACGGAAGGATAACTATACAAGTATACCTGATATGACGGAAATCTATCTACAACGGATTTTTTTAAGGATACCTGACGATTCCGTTTTCATAGATTTTAATGTAACTAGATTAAACGCAAAACGTCTTCAACAGAGATTTCGATGGGACCAACTGTTGCCAACACTTACGGAAAAGACGAGTTTAGATTAGACGAATGCAATAACAGCAAATTAATCAGAGTTTGGGACCCTTATCTTTGTTCATTTTATAATTTTATATCGAGCAATGTTATCATTTACTTTAAATCTGCTTCGACTGCTTCTAAATTCGACTAGATATTTGTGAATTCTTATTCAACATTACACTGCCACTTTCAAAATACCTGCATCTAAATGTGATTTGTCTTCTGCTGTAAACCATGCTGAAGACGTCCTTTTCAACTTTATGTAACTTTACATTAATCAGTAAGCAAGGAAGAGGAGACTGATGTTTAAAAGTTTTCTGACCTGTTCAAGAGAACACAGTCCTTTGCTAAAGAAAAGTCTGACACAATTTTCTTTAGTCACACATATTCCTTGTCAAGTTGACCATCAGATACATCTGGTTCGATGTCAAACCTGAAGAATATTTCGGGAGATCAATTTTTTCCTCCTTTTGATACTTTTATTTCTGATCTCGTTATTCATTAATCATTAAAGAAAAGAACAGAGGAAAATTGAAAGAGTTTGACGTTCTTCTGGGTTTGTACAAAATAATGGTAATTCTTGTTATTAAACTTTTCGACCTGAGCTATTTTTAATAAACTCTTAATGGAATATTACGTTGTTGTATATTATTTTAAAGGGCAGGTATTTACCTACTTATTTAGTATTATAATTTGGTTTTTCGCTATTGTACAGGGATATTTAAGGCAGTTGTAGAACTTTGGGAAATTTCGTACGATTGTTTTACTAATTCAAAATGGTACGATAATCAGCGGAAATGGCTTGTATATCAACCACACTACAGCGTTGAATGTGGGAGAGCGGGGTTGGGGCATCCACTCCGGAGCATCGAAATGACCAGGCCCGGACTGGCCAGGTCGACTGGTCGGCGATTGCCGAGGGCCCCCGGCCAAAGGGGGCCCCGGAGGGTCCCCAAAAATGGATATACTACTTTGACTATTTCCCAGTAATCTTACGAGTTTACAATCAATTTTAAGTAGTTGGCAGTTGTTTTTCTTATAGTAGCCTACATAGTGCCGCCGGTGGTGGCGTCGTGTCGCGTCGCTAGCCAGACGGAAGAGGGCTGCTGGCTGACTCATCGCCCTCTCTGCAGTGCTGATAGGCTCAGATTCAGAGCGCATTGCGACGCTCACTCGCCCAGTGTCGTAGTATGGTTGTAGACACTTGTGCCACTTCTCTCGGCAGTGCTGATTCATCAAGAACTAAGGCGCGCTTCATACCAAGAGACGCAGCACACGTTGCATGTCTCATGAAACCGCGAATCACGACAGAGGCAAGTTGCATTTTCAATTTTTTCATCTTCACACAAGAGCGACACGAGCACAAAAGATACAATCGTTTTGGCGATATCTATCGAGAATTAATATAAAGAAACCGTCTCTTGAGTAGTATTTTAGGTGCATTTCAAAAAAGGCCATACAACTTTAAAATTTTATTTAGTGTAAATAAAATAAAAATTATTAAATGTCGTAAAATTTTAATTTAGTGTTATCATTTTTTAAAAACTTAGCTTATATCCACCAATTTTGCTTGCAATGTAAATAAAATGAATATTTCTTTTCAAATGTAATTAAAATATGAGGAATATATAATACCATTTGCTCAAATGGATAACACTAACTTAAATCTTATAAAAAAAATAATAGTTATCATTTTATGTACATTGAATAAAATTTTAAAGCCATACTATGGCTTTCTTTTATAAATGTACCTAAAATAGAGAGATTTCTTTATATTAATTGCCGATAAATGACGCCAAAACGTATTTTCTTGCGACACAAATAAATGAAAATTGCAGCATGTGGATTAGTGAGAGGAGAGACGAAAGTGCGACGGAAGAAAAAAAAAGTTCAACATAAGTGCTTCGTAGCATGCGTTTTCGATGTGTGGGCTCAGTGAAGAAACAATAGGCTACAACCTTATATTTCTCGCAGGAGTCTAAGAAATGTCTCTTGTTTCCTTGTTATGTGGCGCGCCTTATACCAGCTCTGACACAGAAAATGATGTTGGAAGTAAACCACCAGAAAACGCCTGATACTGCTCAGAATGCTGCTACGCAACAGCTTGGATGTTTCATCTGCCCCAACGAAAATGACCCAACTGAAATTCAAAAAGCTTTAATGGAGAAGCACCCTATTTAAGTTATTGAAGGAAAATGAGCTAAATTACTATTTGGCTCCTCAAAACTTTATTACCGACATTTGCCAATTGGTGATAAAATTCACAGAAAATGCTAATCATATTCGATTCGGCTCAACAGAGTGTACTGCTCCAGCTGTATGGCTTTTTGGGGTACAGATCAAAGATATTCTACATTTAGTACCCGGGCATGACTACTATCATACTTATAAATCTATTGAGATTAATTTAGACTTTCGTTAACATCAACTCGCAGCGAAAGCTAAAAAGGTTTCAAAGCAAAATGGTCATGATATTTCAACTCTTTTGACTAGTAATCAAACCAAAAAGCGGAAATGAGAAGTTCACGCCAGAAAATTGGTTGTTCAACCTTTAATTAATATAATTTTAAATAATATAATAAAATCACTTGTTAACTTTAAATTAAAGTGTAATTACTACTTCAAGTGATAAGAAACATGACACAAAAGGTTTAAAAATACCTTCTAATAGAGATGACATATGTTTCCTTCGCTCAAACGGCGACATCTTCAGATCAAAATGATAAAAAAATATACTCGCAAAGTTTTTAAAAATGATAAACATAAATGACGAGATCACATGTCCAATGTAAGCAGGTGCTTACAATGGTCAAACTGGAAAGCGTGAAAATTATTTATTTTTATAGCTTTTTTAATTTGTAAAACACCGCGCACCAAATTTTAGGTAATTCAAAAGAAGCTGATTCGTTGCAAATGTTATCGTTTTGCAAATGTATTTCTATTGATTCAAGGATAATGGATGGGAAATAAACTCTTGGTGGAAAAATTATTTTACTTTTCTTGAAATCAATCAGTAATGGCTCTATTCGATGTAGTCTAGCTAAGGCAGTAGTTTTTCTGTCCGATTTGATATTTGCCATATGTTCTTTTATTCTAGTTTTAAATTTTCTGTTTATCATTCCTATATAGTATTGTAATGTTGTTCCATCTGCCCTAGTGAATGGGATTTCGTGAACACTGGAGAGTTGATCAGGTTCTATTGGATCTGTTTTTCTACATACTATGTTTTTAATTTCGTGGAAGGTTTTGTTATAGGCCGATATTAAATTTCCTAACTTCATATTTTAATCTCTCAAAGAACCCAGTAAAATATTGTAAAGCTGATAGCATTGCGTTTTGTTCAATAAAAAATTTCTTCTTTTTATTATCTATGCTCGCAGTTAATTTATTAATAACGCTGTCTTTGTATCCGTTATTTCTTGCGATCAAGTATTTCATTTATTTCATTATTTAATTGATTAGAGGTACAGATAGTAAAGGCTCTTCTAATAAAATATCTAAAGGCAGAAACTTTATAGGTAAAAGGTGCTAGAGCATTATTTGGAATAGTGGATTGATTAGCTATTGGTTTTCTAAGCCATTTTGGGTTTTGACTCCCTTATTTGGATGTGCTGTTAATCAAAACCCACCATGGAATAGAACGTACTGTATATAGAAAACCAAAAGCTAATCAATCCACTATTCCAAATAATGCTCAAGCACCCTTTTCGTATACAGTTTCTGCCTTTAGACATTTTATTAAAAGAGGCTTTACTGTCTGTACCCCTAATCAATTAAATAATGAAATAAACAAAATATGTGACATCGCTAGAAATAACGGATACAAAGACAGCGTTATTAATAAATTAATTACGAACATGGATAATAAAAAGAAAAATTTTAATGAAGAAATCTTAAAGCTATCAACTTAACAATATTTTTCTGGGTTCTTTGAAAGAAATAATATATAAATTTGGGAAATTTAATAATCGCAAAACCTTCCACGAAATTAAAAAAACATAGTATGTAGAAAATAGATCCAATAGAACCTGATCAACTTTCCGGTGTTTATGAAATCCCATTCACTAGGGCAGATGGAACATTACAATACTGTATAGGAATGATAAACAGAAAATTTAAAACAAGAATAAAAGAACATATGGCAAATATCAAATAGGACAGAAAAATTACTGCCTTAGCTGGACTACATAGAATAGAGCCATTACTGATTGATTTCAAGAAAAGTAAAATAATTTTTCCACCAAGAGTTTATTTCCTATCCATTATCCGTGAATCAATAGCAATAGATTTGCGAAACGATAACATTTGCAACGAATCAGCTTCTTTTGAATTATCTAAAATTTGGCACGCGATGTTTTACAAATTAAAAAAGCAATAAAAATAAAATAATTTTCACGCTTTCCAGTTTGACCAATTTAAACAGCTGCTTACATTGGACATGTTATCTCGTGATTTATGGCTATTATTTTCAAAAACTTTGCGAGACTATTTTATTTATCATTTTGATCTAAAGATGTCGTCGTTAGAGCAAAGGAAACATATGTCATCTATATTAAAAGGTATTTTTAAACCTTTTGTGTTCTGTTTTTTATCATTTTAAGTAATAATTACACTTTAATTTAATGATATAGTTTTGTTTACTGCAAAACAAGGCATTGCGAGAGAGGGGATAAAGCTGAAGGGGCTTATACGCTTGACTCTGCAGATAATGATGGTGATTTTCTCGAACTAGTCATGTTGGTTACAAATTATAATTTGATTTTACAAAAATCATGTGAGAAAGTGTATTGAAGACAAGAAAAAGCACAAACTGAAAATAATGAACACATGAAAAGCCACAGGAAAGTTAACTAAAGCACCGACTGGACATGGCTCTTTGTTGATATTTTTGTTAAAAACCTTTATCAGCAAGCTACTTAAATTAATGGTACGTATATTACTTTGAAAGACCTTCATGATAGAATAATATTTAGCGTGATGGTAGATAGTATTCAAGATGTAGCTGTTATGAACCAGTTGGCAATTTGTGTCCGCTATGTCGTTCAAGGAAAAATATATGAAAGACTTTTAGAAATAACAGTTGTCGATGATTCATTTCGATTGGCTTTGTACGAGCTTATAAAACCAGAATTAGCCAAGTGTGGTGTTTCAACATCAAATGTTATTGCTTGTTTAATACGGAGTTAACAATATGAAAGGCTGTTATAACGGTCTACAAGCTACAGTTCAGTTCCAGGGATGAGATTTCTCCGTTTTTTTGCATACCAGTATAATCTTACAAAAAATGCTTTTTTATTTAATCGGAGCACTCTGCGATTATACGGGTATGAAAAAAAGCGGAGAAATCTCATCCCTGCTCAGTTCAGAAAAGAAAATCTTATTTACACTCACTGTATGGAACACGGACTGAACTTGGTAGTAGCTGATTCAACAGTGACGTTGTTCCAAGCAGAGAACTTATTTGGATTGGTGGAAGAAAATCTGCTGTTTTTCTAAGCTCGTCTTATAAAATAATGGCCGTATGAGAGAGGAAAGGGGAACACAAAGTAAACATATTGCACAAGAAGAACTGTACAGATTGCAAAAAATAGGAGACACAACATGGTGCAGCAAACATAAAGCTCTTTCTTCGATTATCGATGAGGGATTTTTAAGAACTAAGGAAAGTGTAAACACAGGGAAACTATTCAATTTTATTGCCATTTTAAAAGAAATATCAAATGGAGGTTTTGACTACAAATCTAAATTCATGGCAAGTAATTTGATCAGGCAGTTGTTCAAATTTGAAGATCTATTTATGTCGATTGTTTAACTAGATATATTTCTTGATACATCTCCTATTTCAAAATATTTACAAAGTAAAACCATTGACAATTCTACAGCTTGGAACTTGGTAGAGAAGCTGCTTCAACAAGTAAGGGATAAAAGGAGTGATAAACACTTTCAGTCGCTATATTCAAAAACAAAATATTATGCAAGTACAGTTAATGGAAATTAGAATATAACAGTATTGATGTAGAAGTAGAATTAGATTTCAAGGGAAAAAAAACTTCAAATAAAAATATAATGCCTGGTGAAAAATAAATGCACGAAGCTCCTGGAATCTCAACTGCTCATACTATAAATTATTCTTTTTCAGTGTTTTAGATTGTGCCAGGACAAGTATCGAAGAAAGATTACGTCCAAACAAAGAAAATTTAGAAGATTGTTCCTGGTTAAACCCAGTGTTGAATTCAGACACTTTTCTCCGGGCGGGATTTCTGTTGCTGCGAGGCGGGGCACTGTAGAGTTCCGGGGGGGGGGCAGAAAATTGCACTTTTTAACCATTTAAAGCATAAAATCTCAAATCTTCCAGGGGACATTTCAATACTCCGGGGGCAATATCCCCCATGAGACACCTCCTGAATTCAACATTGGTTAAACCTAAAGAAATTTAATGAAATCGTAATGCTTGATAATTTTCCTGTGGAAGTCCTTTGTAGCATTTCTAAACTTTGTAAAATTGGAAGAAGTCAGTTATTGATAGAGCTGGAACAGTTTGCAGATCAGTATTAAAGTTTTACAATAGCTGAACAAACTAACATTGAAAGAAAACCAGACAATATGAATCGAGTTAAAGAAATCTGTGAATATGACGATGTAGAATCCGAATTTGAAGAAAACTAAAATCTTTTGGTTACTGCTCTGGCAAGAAATAATGTTTTCGGTGTTTATCATATGCACCTTTTCTGTTGCTTTTGAACTCTCACAATCTGGAATGTTTACCAACCTGTATGTAGCTTACAAGTTTGTACTAACCATACCTTGTACACAAGTCACTAAATTTACAAGCCTAATTTTCAAAAATTAAATATTCTAATATTCTATTTCCTCTAAATTCACCGGTAAAGGTAAGGGGCCCCTTTTCAGTCTCTAGCCGAGGGCCCCCAAAGGAGCCAGTCCGGGCCTGGAAATGACCCCTCAAAAGATCTGAGATTTTATGCTTATTAATAGTCTAGGAGTGCAATCTTTCTCCTTCCTTGAACTCCACAATGTACAGAAGATTCAGGAGAAAAATGGTACCCTCCGCAGAAATACCCCCTGGAGAAAAAAATGTCTGAATTCAACATTACATTTGACCGAAGTACGACTTGTGAAATGTGAACTCACAGTTTAACATTGTTTTCAGAAATTTCATGATGGCAATGAGAGTTTGAATATGAAGGTCGTAGGTGGCATTCGGTTATTAACAATGAGAAATTGAAAGCAAAGGTTAAAGCTAATCTACGTACCAAAAGTCTGAAAGATTTCTGCTGAACTTGGAGTACGTTCTAAAATTATTTCCAACCGCTTAAAATAAATTGGTTGAAAAGTAAAATAGCAGAAACTACCATTATTTTTTACACAATCTAATACTTCCCAAGATGTGCTAATTCATCGTAATAAATTTTTTTAATAAAAATTTAACATATTTTAAGTCGATCAGATATCGGAAACAACTATTCAGGTCGAATATTTACATTAGTATCAAAAGCGGTGAAACTTGAAAAAGAATTATGGCTGTTTTAGACAATTGTAACAAAATTATTTTTCCCAACATCAACTATATTTGTTGCGTGTGTTTGTTACATTACTAGTTTCTGTAGCCGAAATTACAAGATTTTTTTCTTAAAAATTAAAAACTTATCTCAGAAACACCCATGGTGAATCAACGGCTGACGGCATTAGCAATTGTGTCAACTCATTATTCATTATACCTATTAAAGCACAAGTTCTTAATTCAATGACAGGAAATTAAGCATGGAAATTGAAAAAAAAAATTCAACCAACTGCTGTTATAAACTTAACCCTTTGATCATAACTTTAACGTAATCAAATGTTTATATTATATGAAACTTGATTTAAATGCATTCTTCAGTGCGTGCTCAGTTTTTTATATCATAGTGTTTGTATAAAATCTTTTTATTTGGTAAATATTAATGTAATTCCATTGCATTATTAGCCACAATTATAGAGACTGATCTTACTTTATTTTACACATGCTATTTTTTTTAAATTAAGAAATTGATAAGGAAATATCTAAATTCTTAAAGTTACTCGAAATATTTCTATTGCATATATACACACACAGTCAATCCTGTCACACTATATTTCAATCAGACCGATTGTTCGTTTCTACGGGACCCCAAAACTTTTAAGTTTGAGATAGGATTCCGTTATAGAAAGTTTCCATTTCACAGGCTTTACTGTATTTATAAGTAGGATAAAAACTGACAAGACGAAATCAGAATCACAGAAGAACGGTGAAAAATCCTGTTTCAAGCAAGTTTTCAGCAGACTTAATTGTATAGTTATCCATATCAAGGCCATGTAATGCTTCCGTTTAAGACAGGAATCTGCTATAGACAGGATTTATTATACGTATTGCATACATAAGTTATATTTTTATATATACAGCAAATTCTGTGGAAACGAAATGTGCCTATAACGGAATGCTGACTTAAACGGAAATATTCATTCGTCAAATAGAAAAGAATGCCATACACCTGATAAGACGGAAACCTGTCTAACACGGAATTTTTTACCACTCTTTGCAATCTTATCTTGGCAAATCTTACTATATATATAAGTTGAAGAAAAATTTTGGACCCCTCCCGAAAGGAAATCCTGGCTACGCCACTGGTTTTATTATAGCATCATTATTTTTAAATTTATCAAATGATTCGTAAAATTATCTAAAATATTTTTTTTGTTAATGAAAAATCAAATGTAGAATATATTTCACAAAGAATTACTCATAACTGTTGGAACTAAGGGAAAAAAGTCCTTCCGGCCTGTACCGGGAGGAAAAGGTAGCTTTCATAGTCCATGCTTTTAAAAATTCAACTCATTTTACTCAAACACCCGAAGCTAAAATGCTTGGTACCCGATTATAGAAAATTCAATCCCGGTTTTCGTTAATACTGAATTTGAGTTCGAATTTCAGCATGAGAGTTACAGGATAACAAAAATCAGATTATTTCAAAATGTCAGCCGCCCTAGAATTTCACACCGCCATATCTCAGCCATTATTTAAGATAAAGCCAAACCAAAAATTTTCCGGATACCTTGTATCACGGTCTAACACTTAACGGAAACACCTTTTACAATTTATAATATAATTTTTTATTCATTTTTTTGAATTTTGAATTTTTTTTAATTTAACTTGCCGCCATTTTGAAACAAGATGGCGCATGAAGCTGTCCAACGAACTCGGTCGAGACCTTGGTATGTTCTGTACACATGATCAGTCACATTCATATCAGTTCATAAATACGAGAGTTACAGCATAACAAATATCAGATTGTTTGAAAATCTCAGCCACCATAGAATTTCAAACTGCGATATCTCAGCCATATTTTAAGATATAGAAAAAAACAAGAATGTTCTAGAATCCTTGTATCACGTTCTAACAGTTAACAGAAACAGTTTTTTCAATTTATAATTTTTTGTACATTTTTTTGAATTTTTAAAAATTTTAAATGTTTTAACTGGTCACCATTTTGAAACAAGATGGTGGATGAAGCTGGCCAACGAACTCGTTCGAGACCTTGGTATGTCCTACACACATACTTAGTCACATCCAAATCGGTTCATAAATAAGAGAGTTACAGCATGACATATGTCAGATATATATATATATATCAACATTTGAACGGAGGGTGATTTGGGGGTCTGGGGGTCATGATCGGTGAAAATATACCAAATTTTTTTTTGAATTGCTTTCCTCCGAACAGCTGCAGTAGGTAGCTTTTTGTAATGAAAGCTACCTAAAATTGTGTAAAATATAGATATCACAAGATGTGCGAATGTAGCCTTTTATATTGTCTGCCAATGCCGAACATGCAAATACCGGATGTTTCAAATATTTGGATGAAAAAGTTAAATGCAATAGGAAAATAAATCTATGGATTGGGAGAAACATGCGTTAATTTTTAGATAAATATTCACAATAATAGGGAATTTTGTAGACAAAACAGTTACTTCAAAATTTTGACAATAGAGGACGCTGTTGCAGATAATTTATAGTTGTGGAGTTATAGTTGTGGAGTTACCAAAATTCACTACAGAGAAAACCCCGAATCTTTACCAGCATT
This sequence comes from Maratus michaelseni, assembly GCA_963931845.1. NCBI lineage: Eukaryota > Metazoa > Arthropoda > Arachnida > Araneae > Salticidae > Maratus > Maratus michaelseni. Next base: position 207,437,201 of record OZ007592.1, read on the forward strand.
GAAATACGGCGTGTCCATATGGTAAGAAGTGGCAGTAGTTCCCGTTGATGTGCTGTTTCATGTTCCATCAAGCATAATACCGTAACTACTAGGGCCGAAATTAGGGGGGAGCGAGGCATATGCCATGGACGCCAAAAGAAGATTTGATTCGTCAGTCGGTAAAAAAAAGAAACGAAATTTAGGTAATTTATGTGTGAGAGATCTACAAGCTTTTGCTTTTGCGAAGTTCACCAGCAATTTCTGAATGTCAATTGAATTAATAATACCATTTTCAAAAATATACGACTCTTGATTTCAAATAACTTTTAATATAGGAGAAAATGTCATGGAATCGGACAACACGAAGTAAATATTTATTCGTTAATTTTATACTATTTGCCTTTAACAAAGCTGGTTTTTCCGTCAAGTGGCTTTTAGGAGTACCAGAACAATACTTGATTAACGAAATCGTCAAAGATACTTGAAAGTTCAATACGCTGTCCCAATTAGGTTTAAATTAGTTCGATATTTCGGACATTAACGTGATGACAAGTTTTGCATCTTTTGCTTTTGGGTGTCCCTGTAAACAAACTATAAATCCTATAAACTATAAATACTAATAAAATATACTCTGTATATAATCAAGTATCATTCACATACTTGATTAACGGACTGATACAAGATATTTGTAAGATCAAAGCACTGTCCTAATCAGATTCGAATTGGTTCAGTATTTTGGACGTTATATCATGACTAGTATATACCCCCTGTCAAAAATGACAGGATATTGACTCAATATTCAATTTTTGAAATAGTTCAACGAATGGACAAAACATTCAAATTAAATATTTAAAAAAAATAATCCATGTGTGAAATTTTCTGAAAAAAAAAAGTGTTATCAATGTGTTTCTAAAGAGCTTGACTCACCACATAGCTCATTTTTACTTTCTTCTATCTATAATAGAAGACAGTATTGTAATCGAAATTTTTTTCGACTTCCGGTTTTCGACGAATTTACACGTTTTAGGGGTCAGAGATTCCTAAAAACATGTTTTTACAAAATGTCTGTCTGTCCGTCCGTCTGTCCGTCTGTCCGTCTGTGTGGCTTTTAATTGTACCATCTAAAAGTGTATGAAGTTATGCTTCAAATTGAACCTAATTTTTTTTCTATGTTTTTGGCTATGGCAAGCAGATTCTATCAGAATTCGGGGATATTTCGACGAAAGGGGCGCTGTGATCGATATTTTTGTTCCATTTTCACTATTGTATCATCTAAAAGTGTATGAAGTTATGCTTCAAATTGAACCTAATTTTTTTTCTATGTTTTTGGCTATGGCAAGCAGATTCTATCAGAATTTGGGGATATTTCGACGAAAGGGGGCGCTGTGATCGATATTTTTGTTCCATTTTCACTATTGTATCATCAAAAAATGTATGAAGTTATGCTTCAAATTGAACAACATTTTTTTTCTATGTTTTTGGCTATGGCAAGCAGGTTCTATTAGAATTTGGGGATATTTCGACGAAAGGGGGCGTTGCGATAGCCATTTAAAGATTTCAAATTCAAAAAAGATGTGCAAATTAAAAAAAATTAGAAATCCTAAAACTTATTTTTCGTTAAATGTTCGGCCTTGATCCGGAGAATCCGGAACAATTTTTGCTTTGCCTCTATGTTAAAAAATGGCCGAGATATAGCAGTTTGAAATTTTAGGGTGGCTAGCATTTTCAAAGAAGACAGCAGAATTCATCCATAAACGGGTTTAATTTATGAACTTTAATTAACATGGTTTCGGAAAATTTTCTTTCATTGTTGTAACCATTAATCCTATTATTTGCTTATCACTATATATTTATACTAGCAAGCTACGCCCGCTACGCTAGTCAGTTTCTTTTAACGCACCTTTAATCAAACAAAATATTGACATTTCATAATTCACTTTTATATATTAACAGAATAATAAGGCTACTATAATTTGTGACTCGTTCTATAGCCAATACACACGTCAGGACACGTCGCCCTTATCATTATCTTTTTACGCGTGAAGGTTTCACTATGGTACTCCATTGTGAAATTTGGTAATTTTTAAAATTCAATATTTGAAAAATGGCATAATCATTAGATTTGAAATTTATATCAAGAAATATACAATTTTTTATCTTTCAAACGCAGTTTGTCTAACAATTTTCTGACAAATACTTTTCCAGCTATTATTTTTTTCAGTAACTTCAAATGTTTCATTTTCCGAGATTGATCTGTGGCAAAGATTAGCGAAAAACCCAGTTGTCAGCAACGCATAGCTTTATATTAAAGAGGAATGTTGGAGCAGGGATTGTCACCATGACTTTTGAAATCGGTTCTGTAGCTCCAGAGATTCCATAGAAACTGTAATTTAGAATGATTTTAAAATGCTTTTCGCTCATTTCACCCTTTTAAATTTCGATTTTTTTAATTTATTCTTAGAGAGCATTTACATCTGATAAGTCACTACAATGCCAAATTTCAAATTTCTAGCTCCTTCAGTATAAAAAAAAGGCGCAATTTTCAAACATTTTTCACTCCTGCACCCCATTGGGGTTAGTGATAAAATATAGCCTATAGACATAAAATATAGCCTATGTTGGAGTAGGGATTGTCACCATCAATTTGCCACCATTACTTTTGAAATCGGTTCTGTGGTTCCAGAGATTTCATAGAAATTGTAATTTAGAATGATTTTAGAACGCTTTTCGCTCATTTCACCCTTGTAAATTTCAAATATTTTTTTTAACTTGTCATTAGAGAGCATTACATCTTATAAGTAACTACAATGCCAAATTTCAAATTTCTAGCTCCTTCAGTGTAAAAAAGATTGAAATTTTTGAACGTTTTTCGCTCCTGCACCCCTCTGAGATTAGTGGCACCGGCATAAAATATAGCCTATGTTGGAGCAGAGAGTGTCATCAAAAATTTGCCACCATCACTTTTGAAAAGGGTTCGGTAATACCAGAGATTCCATAGAAATTGTAATTTAGAATGTTTTTAGAACGCTTTTCGCTTATCTCACCGTTTTAAATTTCGAATTTTTTTAGAATTTGTTCTTAGAGAGCATTTACATCTTATAAGTAACTACCGTGCCAAATTTCATGTTTCTAACAACTTCAGTGTAAAAAAAATCGATATTTTAGAACGTTTTTTGCTCCGGCACCACCCTGGGATTAGTGGCACTGCATGAAATATAGCCTATGTTACAGCAGGAACTGTAACCATCAATTTGCCACCATCACTTTTGAAAACAGTTCTGTAGTTCCAGAAATTCCCTAGAAATTGTAATTTAGAATGTTTTTAGAACGCGTTTCGCTCATCTCACCCTTTTAAATTTCGAATTTTTTTAGAATTTGTTCTTAGAGAGTATTTAGATCTTATAAGTAACTACCATGCCAAATTTCAAGTTTCTAACACCTTCAGTATAAAAAATCGAAATTTTAGAAAGTTTTTCGCTCTTGCACCCCTCCGCCCTGGGGGTAGTGGCACCGGCATGAAATATTGCCTATGTTACAGCAGGAACTGTAACCATCACTTTGCTACCATCACTTTTGAAAACAGTTCTGTAATTCCAGAAATTCCATACAAATTGTAATTTAGAATGTTTTTAGAACGCGTTTCGCTCATCTCACCCTTTTAAATTTCGAATTTTTTTAGAATTTGTTCTTAGAGAGCATTTACATCTTATAAGTAACTACCATGCCAATTTTCATGTTTCTAGCTCCTTCAGTATAAAAATATCGAAATTTTAGAACGTTTTTCGCTCTTGCACCCGTCCGCCCTGTGGTAGAAGCAACGACATAAAATATAGCCTATGTTATAGCAGAGACTGTTACCATCAATTTGCCACCATTACTTTTGAAAACGGTTCTGTAGTTCCAGAGATTCCATTGAAATTGTAATTTAGAATGTTTTTAGAACGCTTTTCGCTGATCTCACTCTTTTAAATTTCGATTTTTTTTAGAATTTTTTCTTAGAGAGCATTTACATCTTATAAGTAACTACCATGCTAAATTTCATGTTTCGAACACCTTCAGTGTAAAAAAAATCTAAATTTTAGAACGTTTTTCGCTCCTGCACCCCCCTGGGAGTAGTGGCACCGACGTAAAATATATCAGGGACTGTCACCATCAATTTGCCCCCATCACTTTTGAAAACGGTTCTGTAGTTCCAGACATTCCATAGAAATTGTAATTTAGACTGTTTTTAGAACGCTTTTCGCTCATCTCACCCTTTTAAATGTCGAATTTTATTAGAATTTGTTCTTAGAGAGCATTTACATCCTATAAGTAAGTACCATGCCAAATTTCATGTTTCTAGCTCCTTCAGTATAAAAAAAATCGAAATTTTAGAACGTTTCTTGCTTCTGCCCCCCCCCCCCCCTAGGGGTAGTGGCACCGACGTAAAATATAGCCTATGTTGGAGCAAGGATTGTCACCATCAATTTGCCACCATCACTTTTGAAATCGCTTCAGTAGTTTCAGAGATTGCCGCCTACAAACAAAAAAACAATCTTTACTACTTTATAATATTAGTATAGATTTCATTAATTAAAATAACAAGTGTGTCCTTACATTATTATATTTTATTTATTTATTTATTATGATATTCCAATGGCAACGTTCTCCCGTTTATTTGGCGTTACAGTTTGGCGATAGTTTTTTTTAATGAAAAGTGGTCGACGGGATAATAGAGAAGTTACCTAACATGGTAGCTAAAAAGCCAATTGGCGAGGTATCTGATCGCGGAAAATTAGCCCGAAATTGTATGAATAACTAACTACCCAAAGAAAAGGGGAAACATGGCTGAAGACTGAAAAAAAAAAAGCAATATATAATAGATATATAATACTAAACAGACCTTCGAAACTTTATTTTAGCAATCACGTTTTATTTTAAATCGTGGCGTTTGTAGAATTAATACTAATACACAATTACATAAATATCCGTAAGAATAATATTCCATTCCCAATTAAACAGTTAATGTTCCTATCTGTAAAAATAAACAAAAGATTTAAATAACAAAATGATTTAATTTTAATTTCTTCCATTGCTATAGTAACGGATGTATTTTCAGAAATTCTCACTTGTATTGTTAGAATTGTTAGATTTTGACGTCAAAGACTTCGCCAAATTAGAAAAATGAGCAATATCTCACGAACTATTTGACTTATGAGTATTTAATTTCTTCCATTGCTATAGTAACGGATGTATTTTCAGAAATTCCCACATGTATTGTTAGAATTGTTAGATTTTGACGTCAAAGTCTTCGCCAAATTAGAAAAATGTGCAATATCTCACGAACTATTTGACTTATGAGTATTTAATTGATACCATTCGATTCAGCATACAAAAATACATTAAAATATGTTATCATTTGTCACGTAACTATAATACCCGATTTTTAAGGAATTTTTTTTAAGTTTGTTCCCCTTTTTACCCCCCTTAGGGGTGGAGTTTTTGAAAATCCCGTCTTAGTGCGCTTCTACATACTATGAAGTATTTTTCCTGCAAGTTTCGTCTTTGCAGGTTCAGTAGTTTTGGCTGTGCGTTGATCATCTAGCCAGAAATGACTTTCTTTTATATATATAGATTCGCCAACGTCAAATTCTCGCAAAACTTGGCGACAGTTGGCGGAATATCGCCAAATTTGGCGACCAAAATAAGTTGCCATAAATGAAGCCAACTTGGCTGTAGAGGACTAATTTGGCGATATTCTCATTCAAATTCAATGTTGACGAGAACTGGGATTGAATCTTCTTTATTTAGGTTCCACGCGTTTTACCTTCGTGTTTTCCATTAAATTAATTAGCTAAAATTATAAAACCAAGGAATAGGAAGGCTATGTGTTCCTGTCGGTTCAGGCCAGAAGGACTTTTCGTAGTTTAGTATACATCAGTTGTTCGCATCCTTGTAACCCGACCATTCGCACGCAGCTGACGTACAACAGAATGATGAAAAATATTGATTTTATTGGCGATGTGATAGCGAATTTTGAAGTATTAACATGACTGAGATAGAAGAAAGTTTTGGGATTGGCACATCCGACTAGTTTGATTATATAAGCAAAATTAAATGGAAATTACTCGGTACTATTTATTCCTTATATTTTAATTACGTTTCATAAGAAAAAAAATAATTTTATTTACGATGGAAACAAAATTTAAAAATTTGTTTGTATTATCTACCGGTAGATGGCACCATCTTCCCTTATACGGTCCAATGTTGCTTGTGATTTCCAAGCAAGCCACCTCGACTGTCTTTCTTTAATTAATCGCCGTCTACGTTCAATAGGCGTTTCATCATTTTAATCAGGCATCGCTAAAACAATCCTTAAATAATATAAAAAAACAATAAAAACTGATTTGATTGAACATATTCAAATCCACCGCGCGTTCAAAACAGCATTTAGAAAGATCAACAAAGATGTTAAAGCAGTAAAACTCACGTTGCCAAATAGCAATCAGTACAGCACAAATAATTTTGATGAATGATTCTCAAAAGTGAATGACTCACATTTTTTTTTTTTTTTTTTTGCAACAATAATAATAATGATTAGCAAAGTGAAATGTAATTTCTGAAATTCACATTAAATTTTAATATGCTAATTATATGCAAATATTAACTTGTATTTTTATGAAAGTTCGATTGTTTATATTAATTGACGAAAGATGGCTGCAAAAATAGTTTTTGAAGGTTTTAAACAAAATTAAAATATTTAAAGATTTTAATATGCTTTTACAAATATTTTAAGAACAGAATCAGATAATTAACCTTTTTTTTTTTTTTTAATGAAGCGTTCAAAGAGTCATTCATTTGTTTCAAGATTTAGAAATTCTGAACGGCAACAGTGTTTGTTTGTTTATAATATAGTAATTTGATGTTTATAATACCTTATTTTTAATTTGTAACTTAATACATTATAATTGGATAAGATATACATGTTTTATGTGAAAATATGCAGGGCAGACATGGTTTCACGTAGAAGAAATTATCGTTTAGTGGTCATATGTTAGCATATCTTTTTCAGTAAGCCTAACATGGCGTTTAACTACGGTCGACTCGCAGACCCAGAGTGGTACAGCCCGGTATCGTTACAGACACTTTCTCGCCTTTGGATTTTATTATAAGTAAGAAAGATGATAAGATTTGCATTATGTACATATACTCGTATATACATAAAAACGGAGAAATTACATTATGTCGATTTCTAAAGAAATCAACCTAAAAATCTTAAGACTCGTTGACCGCCGTTATACTTCCTAACAATTATTTCATTTTTAACATAAAAGTTAAAAGAATAGAATGGATTGGAAACTTCTCTTAATAAATTTATTTTGGAAAGCAGGTGGGGGGGAGAGTGCGCCAAAGCTCATATTTGCCTCTGGATAAAAATATCATAGTTTCGGACCTGGCAACTACACTCACAAGCGAAACTGTTGAACTGACGACGGCAAGCAGTGTTGAATCCAGGGGGTGGCCCGGGGGGGACATTCCCTCCCGGAGCATTGAAATGTCCCCCCCGGAAGATTTGAGATTTTATACTTTCAATGGTCAAAAAGTGCAATTTCCCCCCCGGAGCCCCAGAAATCCCTCCCGGGGAAAAGTGTCTGAATTCAACACTGACGGCAAGAATCGTCACGAAACTTTTAGAGGTGAACTTGCATGTAAAGAAACCCACAGGTGCAATATGTGACATTTCGAGATCGTCCGTAACACTTGGAATAAAGTGGGCGCCCGCCCGCAATATTTGCAATCATAGAATTTGAGTCTGACTTGGTTCAGCGTCCAAATTAATGCTGAGAAAATGAGAATAAAATACTGTCGGTGATGCATAACTTAAATACCTACACGCAAAATTTCAATAAATACATACAATGTATACATAATTTGCTTAAATTTCTCACTCATTTTCTCATTTATTAATCTAATTGCCTGCTCGTGGTGTGCACATCAACTTTGCCTAATGGGCTTGGGCTTCCTTCTCCTACCACATTAACAGGCCGTGGAGTTGTAGTGACTCGATTACACAGTTTAAAGCAACTTACTACTCTTTTTGCTAACGCCATGTTCCATTATTTTATTTCATTTTAATTATTTTACTGTTAAAATTATCGGCAGGTTTTTGGTATGAAATATGGCAACTGTCCAGTCTTGTTGTTTTTATTATGAGAAAAAAATAAAATGTTTTCGTTGGAATGTTTTATTATTTGTGATAATTAATAAGTGTTATATAAACATTTAACTATAAAAATAATTATATTGTCTTTCTGTACGAGCCTCCCCACACAAATTGGTGATCTGGACGTGATAAAAAATGTCTACAAGTCAACCGAGGAACAATGATTCGTTTTTCACTGAATAACAGCACGGCAGAGACTGTAGCAAAAGCCTTTTATAATAATTGGATCTCTAGATTCGGAACACCTTCAAAGCTGATTTCCGATCGTGGAGGTCAATTTTATTCAGAAATAGTACAAGCCCTCTCAAGACTCTGCGGTATTAAGCTACAACATACAACAGCCTACCACCCGCAGGGCAATAGAAAAGTGGAAGAGCTCCCCAGATCAATAAAAGCTGCTCTAAAAGCGCATAATCAAATAAACTGGACTGAAACTTTACCTACAGTTCTCTTGGGCCTTCGCAAGTGATTCGAACAGATACTTCCTATACAACAGCAGAAATGGTTTATGGGGAGAAACTTCGGCTGCCCCGTGAATTTTTACAGCCCAGTACCATGCAAGTCTCACCAGGAAGTTTTATTCATAAATTACAAGAGCATATTCAGTTAATTGGACCACGAAAAATTCAACATAAATATATTCCAAATATATTTCATAAGGATTTGCTTTCAAGTACACAACTTTTCCTACAAATAGACAGAATGCGCAAACAACCAGAACCACCATATGAAGGTTCTTACGAAGTAATTAATCGCTCTTCAAAATATTTCACTATAAAAATTGAAGGTAAATGTATCTATAGATAGACTGAAACCAGCATATATTCTCTCAGATGACCCCCTGAACAAGCAGCCTAGTTACAAGTGAAGCCCTCATCTATACGAAACATGAACAATAGAAACTTTATTCAACTTGGTAATACAGCGGAAAAGTCTGTGCCTGTTTTGAAACAATCACAAACTGGTAGAACAATTAAACTTCCAGTAAGATTTAGAAACTAGAGAATTTGCTGAAATGTTTTATAACTATTTCTTTATGTAAATATTTTGAATACTTGTAAATTGTATTTATTTCGTATATATATGTATTGTCTTCTGTATGTTTTATACTTTCCTACTTTTTTTTTAACGTAACATTCGTTACTGGTAGAGGAGTAAATGTAGTGGCTCGATTACACAGTTTAAAGCAACTGAATATTCTTTTTACTAACTCTATGTTCCATTATTTTATTTCATTTTAATTATTTTATTGTTAAAATTATCGGCAAGTTTTTGGTATGAAATCTGGCAACTGTCCAGTCTTGTTGTTCTTATTATGAGAAAAAAATAAAATATATAAACATTTAACTATAAAAATAACTATATTATCTTTCTGTACTAGCCTCCCCACAGAGTGACGCATGTGCAGAGCCGGCGCGTGGATTTTCTGTAGTGTGTGCGAAAAATCTTTTAGCGCCCTTTAAAGAAGAAGAGAACAAGAAAGAAAAACCATGCGTCAAGCATAGATTATGAAACACTTTCCAACATATTTAGAATACTATAATAAAACTTCACCATTTAACAAGGTGAAAGAGGATGTCTAAGTAAACAATTTGGAAAACGCATAACACATCTGAAAACCCAATTTTATCAATTACTATCTATAGTCCGAATAATATCCAAACTATTTTGTGCAGCCTTGTATTTGATCTGTATATTTATATATATATCCTACATGGCATACCAAAATTTAGTTCAATGAAGAAACGCATGACATAGGTGAAAATTCCCCTTCAACAATTTCTGTCAATAAACGGAAATGTATTCGAATTCTTTTGTGCAGCACTGTATATGATTATAGAATTTATGCACACCAAGAAATATACAAAAATAGTTACATTTAAAAGCGCATACAATAACTGAAAAACGTAATTCCAGCAATTATCGCTCATAGACAATACTTGTATGTCCCTGTAAATGAACGATAAATGCTATGCCCATTCTATTCTATAGTAAGCATCTTATAGTGCACCTCAGTGATGTATATCAATTTTAATATGTTTGATAATTAATCAATTTTAATATGTTATAATAATGTAGTAACATTATTAAAATACACTGCAAACGATTTTTCCCCGTATACCATAATGTACCGGGATTCTTTTGACTTCCCTGTAAACGAAATGTAAAGGCTACGCACTTAACTTTCAATACCTAACATCCCATTGCAAACCTCCATAATATATATCTAATAAAAGGCAATCCGAGTATCTTTACGCGAGTTAGAGCATAGACAGACAGACAGGTGGTCAAAGAAACCGAATTCATAAATACTTTAATTTAAAACTCATCTTATTTCTTTTGAATTCAGTTGAAGAGCTTCCGTATTGATTATCTTCTACTATCTATACTATATATATAAAACACAAACGGAAATTTCGTTCCGTTCCTTTATAACTCGAGTTCCGCTGAATGGGTTTTGATGATACCTGCACTGTTCGATGGATAATTTTCCAGGGAAGGTATATAACACAACGTCCTACGTAGATTAGTTATAGAACTATGATGGAAAGTTCCGTTATTTTGGACGAAAAGGTTACCACTGATTATTTTTTTGGCGACCATTATCGTTGGTGAAAGAATTGATACGGCTATATCATTTAGAAAATAATACAAACACCTCAAAAATAAATGAAAAACTTACCAATTTTATGTAAAATAAAATAAACAAAACAGTTTTGATGAAAAAGAACGTTATAAAACAAAAATATTTAATTTATACATGAAAGGGAATGTTCGCAATGCTTAAAAAATTATTCAATGTGAAATATTGCAATTGAAACCATATTTGGCGATTTATCGTTAGCGTTAGATTAAGACAAATGCATCTGAAAAAATTTTTCTTTTAAATCTGAGTAACAATTTTATTTTTGAGTTGTTCTTTATTTTTTAATTTTATTTTTATTTTTATCTAACTCTTTCGTCATGTGACTTACAGAAGAACTAGAAGATGTAATTATAAAAATTACTGTAATTTTGAGTCACATGTTATTTGTTTATTTACGATGTGATTTTACTTTTATCGCCAAACAACTTGATTTTAAGCCAAAAAATGTTACAAATCTTGCAAGCAGTACAATGAAAGAACATGTGCAGGTTTAATTTTAGAATTCCTGAGAACATATGACAAAGGAACCCTTTTTAAAACAAACCCGAACAATGGAACAATGTAGTACTAACACGTGGCTTAGTTAGCCAATGAGTACCAGACGCAAGCATTTCTATTCAAACCGATAGAAAAAGTAGCCCGATCCACGCGAAACTCGGGATACGGGGGTTGAAAAAAATCGCGATTTCAAAAAATCAAATTTCGAAAAATTCGCACCAGGAAAACTTGAGATATTAATTAAAAATTTTTAATTTTAAGTCGAAAAAAGATCTATTTTTATCTCGTGAAAGACGCAGGTGCGGAAAAGAGACTACCGTCTGACGAGGAAATAAGGAATCCAAACCGCGTTTCTTTTTATATTGGAAGATTTCCAGCTCTATTAATTTTTTTAAAAATAAATATTGCACTTATCGATTTGAAAATGATGCATATATACATATTTTTCAACAACGAACCCAAATATCTAATTTTCGTAACGATGGGATAATTAGAAGCGGGAATATCAGTTTTTTTTAATTAATTGATTTGCTTTTATTAACGCATCCTTTTTCATAGTGGAAACACCTGGCTTTCACTCGAGACATTGAGCCTACTCACGGAAAGATTGAAAATTTTTATACTGCCAAATTTCGGAGGCCTATGAAATTTTTAAAAATAGTACCGGATTTTTAGATCTGAAAAGTAGGCATCCTTGCTTAAAGTTGGCTGGGATTTCAGATTTTTCGAATTCGGCCCATAATTTTTTATTTTAGCAACATCCCGATTTTTGTGTAGAAAAAGAAAGAAAAAGCTAAGGATTTTGCTATTTCATTTCTTTCATGGATGAAAATAAAAATTTCGAAAAATGGTCATTTTAGTCTTTTAGTTTGAAAATTTTCGGCATGCGGAAAAATGGATGGTCACATTTTACAGGTTCAAATAACATTGACAATGACAGACTATCTGGTCACTTTACAATATAGACAGGTGGTCACATTACCGGACAATTCTCATATTATTTTATATGAGCACAAATAAGATTTTGCAAAGGCGGTCACTTTAGCCAGGTGGACACTTTACCAAGGTGGTCACTTTAGCAGGTTCAACTGTACGTTGAAAATTTAAAAAAAAATCTCATGTTACCTATGCATTATGGAACGCCTTCCTAATGACACACTATGCTATCTTTCATTCCACTATGTTTAGTTTCAATATTTCTGAACATTACGTCAAAATCTTTGTAATATTGTCGCATATTTACTTCATAAAATATTAGTGCAGAAATTATTACTTATGATTTATAATGAATTTCAAATACCCATTGTTAGCCCAAGCATTATCCAATTTATGGAGCTTTTGTTTAATTAATTGGTAGTATTGAGTTTGAAAGAAAAAAACTAAAGGATGTGCATTTTAATATACAGATGGGTGACAAAATAATACGAACACTCATGAAAAATGGTGAAAAGAGCAATATCTAGAAAAATACATGAGGAATTAACCTGAAACTGCAGGTGTGTAAACAGTATAGTATAAGTTATATATTCCCGTGAAGATTTTTTCCCGAATCCCCATAGGGGACTGTCAACAAATTGAAAAAGAACGAATATCTTTTGAATAACCCTGTAAAAACTAATGTAGAAAACGCGTTCAAACTCGAGATTATTAATAAGTGGCTTATTGTAATATATTGTGTTCATTTTTATGAGGATAGCATGTATACTCGTAGAGAAATTAAGGTTTTTATAAAAACAGTCCCAAATTTCGCCTAGTTTTTTGCTTATAATTTGCAGAGTTTTTAATATAAAAAAAGTTTTTTTCATAAAATATGACAAACAACATTGTACATAATACTCTGCAATCAGAATTAAAAAACAAGTAATATAATTTTTTTAAAAGTCAATTCCTACTTTTTAATCATAAATATATAAAATAAACCCGTGCAGCATTAATGTCCCACGTTATCTTTATTGAACATTATTTTATAATCATCGTTGCGGTATTTTATTTTATTTTTTGTTGGCATCACTAATTTGAGATAAATCTTTCATTTCATTTATGAAAACAATGGGAGAAATTTTTTTCTCCCATATAAAAAATAAAATTAATTAATTAAATTTAATTAATGAATTAATATTTGAAAAAACTGTATTAACATCAATTGTCATCCAGTACAAGTTTAAAAAAATTTATTTGAACTTGAATGGATGAATAGAAAATATTTTATTAACGATTGAAAATTCCAACAAGATATATAGAGAGAGAGTGTGAGCTAATAGTAGGAATTTAATAATAAAAATTGGATGAAAAATGAGCAGGTTTACTAAAAAATGTTTCACTGCGCATGCACGAATGCAATCAAACTATAATATGCATAATGTATTAGTTAAGTATATAGAGCAACTTTTGTGAAAGTCTCAAAATCATAGCTTGAAAATTCTGTAAATTATCGTCGATAGATAAGCTCGAAATACGTTGTTCCCAAAAAGATGAGGGGTTGTATCAAATATCTGTTGATTAGTGCCAAGATAGCGTACACAATATTGCACGTACTACTATATTTGGATACAACCCCTCATATTTTTGCTTCCTTTTGGGAACAACGGATTTTGAGCTTATTATATCGACGATAATTTACAGAATTTTCAAGCTATGATTTTGAGACTTTCACAAAAGTTGCTCTATATACTTAGCTAATACATTATGTATATTATATTTTGATTGCATTCGAGCATTCGCAGTGAAACATTTTTTAGTAAACCTGCTCATTTTTCATCCAATTTTTATTATTATTATTAAATTCCTACAATTAGCTCACACTCTCTCTCTATATGTATATATCTTGTTGGAATTTTCAATCGTTAATAAAATATTTTCTATTCATCCATTCAAGTTCAAATAAATTTTTTTAAACTTGTACCAGATGACAATTGATGTTAATACAGTTTTTTCAAATATTAATTCATTAATTAATTTTATTTTTTAATTATTTTCATTGTTTTCATAAATGAAATGAAAGATTTATCTCAAATGAGTGATGCCAACAAAAAATAAAATACCGCAACGATGATTTTAAAATAATGTTCAATAAAGATAACGTGGGACATTAATGCTGCACGGGTTTATTTTATATATTTATGATTAAAAAGTAGGAATTGACTTTTAAAAAACATTTTATATTACTTGTTTTTTCATTCTGATTGCAGAGTATTATGTACAATGTTATTTGTCATATTTTCTGAAAAAAAACTTTTTTATATTAAAAACTCTGCAAATTATAAGCAAAAAACTAGGCGAAATTTGGGACTGTTTTTATAAAAACCTTAATTTCTCTGCGAGTATACATGCTATCCTCATAAAAATGAACACGGTATATTACAATAAGCCACTTATTAATAATCTCGAGTTTGAACGCTTTTCCTACATTAGTTTTTACAGGGTTATTCAAAAGATATTCGTTCTTTTTTAATTTGTTGACAGTCCCCTATGGGGTTTTGGGAAAAAATCTTCACGGAAATATATAACTTATACTATACTTTTTACACACCTTCAGTTTCATGTTAATTCCTCATGTATTTTTCTAGATATTGCTCTTTTCACCATTTTTCATGAGTGTTCGTATTATTTTGTCACCCATCTGTACATTCCAAACTAAAATTATTGACAATTAATGATTTCTAATATTTTAATTTTTGTTGTAACCTCAAATAGCAAATGCAATTATTGCAATAATTATTTTAAAAAGAACATTTTAAAATACATACAAATAATATATTGAAAATTGTAACCATTTAAATTATTCAAAAGTTATTATACACAAAGAGAATTCAGATTATAATAATCTAAAATGATATTGTTTGAATTATTTTATACTATTTTAGAAAGAAAAAAAAAGTCTGTTTTTGTTACAGGCTTAATAATGAACATCATAATGAACATAGTAAAATATTTTGTCAACAACATTTCTAAATTTAGTTTCGATTGGGGTAAATACTAGTAAGTTTTGATCGGATGAACTATAGTTCATCTGATCAAAATTCACATCAAGGAAGTCATGAATATTTTCAACCAGAGTCAAAAGATTGAACAATTAAATGACAGACGTACTGAAAATTCTTTTACTTACTTTATATGAAATTTTCAAATGTACACTGAAAAAAAAAAATGATCGGCAGCATATTACTGCTTTACTGCTTCTTTTACTGTTTATAACTGTTAATTTTACGGTATAATACTGGCAGCTGGGATGCCAGTATACTGTAACATCAACATTTTTTTTTTAAATATTTTTTCTTCATGCAGTGTAGTTGCTATTTACAAAAATAATAATTCTAATAATCCTTGTAAAAACATTTAATTTGTGTTTTAAACAAACATTTAATTTGTGTTGTAACAAGCATTTACTTTTGCGAGTTTCACAAGCAATTTCTGAATGTCAACTGAATGAATAATACCATTTTCAATTTATATAACAGCGAAATCATTCTACTCTTGATATCAAATAATTTTTAATCAATTTTAATTTAGAATACTAGGGGGCTCTGCCCTCTGCTCGCTACCCTCACCAACCCCCGTTCTGATTTCACAACCTCTTAAAACCTGGTAATGTATCCTGTTTTAAACGAGGCTAACGAAAAAGACAGGCTACCGCGGTGCATTCCACTTATCTTTTTTTACAGACCGCTAGAATGACGTGATGCTCTATTCGTACACCTACATTGGTGCATTCGAGCATCACGTGACTCTGGCGGTCTGTAAAAAAAGATACGCGTAAAGCACCGCGGTAGCCTTTCTTTTTCGTTAGCCTCGGTTTTAAAAAGATGATGATGATGATGCTATCATGAACGGCGACTATCTTCTGCAATCAGGTTATAATGCTTTTTCATTTAACTGGTTATAATGTTTTTTCATTTAATTCATCTTTTTTATTTTTAATATTCATGTGTAAACACAATTTTTATGACGTAATTTTCTTTATTTCCTGCTTTCAACACGTGATCATTTAATTATTATTTTAAACTTTCATTATTGTTTTTAATAGTTTCGCACAAATACATTTTTTATTTGAGATAAAACATAATCCTTTGTGCTTATTTAGAAATTGGCAACAATATAAAAAAATGACTTTTTCAATAAAAGATTTTTTACTCGTTTTTTAAGAATTTTTTGAGTTTTTATTGTCCGACCGTGATAAGTTTTTTAATTTCTGAAAGCTTGTTATATTTCGCGTCTGGTGGTATGATTTTCGAATCCGTAGGATGACTAGAAAAAAAAGTAATAGCTCTCAAAAAAGTCCCTAGTAAAAAAGCGATAAGAATAACCCGGAATATCTACGCAGAATTTGATTGGTCAATTTCTAAATCGTTTTTGGCTCAGTTCCAGATTACTTTTTTTAATATAGAAGGAAACTTTTCGCTATTGGTAAATAAATCAGGTAAAGTATGAATAATTCTCAAACTTTGCACAACATTCGGAAAAAGTTCTTTGAGATTGCTTATTAATTCACTTCAGAGCTCCTCTAGCCTACAATGATTGCAAATTTTTGAAACTACTATTCAAATTCTTTTGATCCATTATCTTTATTACTTGCATCGTTTACTAAGGCTTTTGGTACAAATTTTTTTTTAATTAAAATATTGCTAAAATATTTCCAAAATACACATTCATTGAAGCAATTGCTGCTGAAAGTAAAATTAAAAAATATAGATTTATTTACTTAGTTTTTTATTTTGATTAAGCTTCTCAAGAATATCTGATTTACTGCAGAAAAGTTATTCGCCTGCTTCAGACTCTGCTTTCGACAACCAGAGATAAAATCATCTACCACATCTGCATCCACAGCCAGAATTTTAGCATTCGAAATATTGTTTTACAGAATTTTCATTATTATGAATAATAAAAATTCCTGTTGCTTTCTTAGTGCACTGTTCGCTCATCCATGTTATCTGACTATATCAATACTTTCGTGCAACTTATTTTCATTGATATTTCATGCCGAAGTCCACATAACTAAAAGAGTTCACTTCACTCAAGTAAAATATATTTTTTTTAATCAGCATTTCATTATCTAAAAGTTGTCTCTTCAATTTAATCAATACTTAAATTATGCTGCTTCAAATTCGGTCATACTCCCACGCATAATTTGTTTTTCTATTCGCTAAACCAAAATTTTCACTACAAAATATTTTAGAGGTAAAGTAAAAGATCTCCGTATAGAATTTACGTAAATAGTACATGTAAAGTAGACTTTTACAGTGAGAACTGCACTGCTAAAAAAAATTGTTGATTTTACAGTATAATACTGGCACCCCAGCTGGCAGTATTATACCGTAAAACTAACAGTAATAAACAATAAAATAAGCAGTAATACACTGTCGCGCTTAATTAATTGAAAAGAAATGAATTTTAAGAAACAATCCATATTTATAAATAAGTGTAATACAAAGTTTAATAAACATAATACTAATTATATAATACCTAAGTATAATACAAAATAAAAATAAAATAAACTATTGAATTTGCAACAGAAGTTTCCGAAAAAAAAGTACGATAATAATAGACCGGAAGGCGGCAGCACAGACAATCACCTCATCGAGTTCACGGCTGAAATTCCAGAATTTGTTAAAACTCGATTCGCATATTAAAACGCAATCGGTCTGCAAAGTCATATCTTGGTGGAAAACACCTTAAAACCCGATTTTAGCGGTTGACTCGTAGGTTTACCACTGTGTTTTCTTGCACCCAAAGGTGTGAAAACATGGAGGACTGGGAGCAGGAATACACAATGATAAACCTACGAGCCAACCGCTAAAATCGGGTTTTCGGGTGTTTTCCACCAAGATATGACTTGGCAGACCGATTGCGTTTTAATATGCGAATCAAGTTTTAACTAATTCTGGAATTTCAGCCGTGAACTCGATGAGGTGATTGCCTGTACTGCCGCCTCCCGGTCTATAACAATTGTTTTCCGATAGTATTTTGGAACAGCTATTGCCTCTTTGAACATAGCAGAAAAATGCTTAGGACGTCATTTATATTTTTATTATAATCATACGTTTAAAAAATATATAAAGAACTATTAATGTAATTTGTATTATTTTCAGCATAACTGCTGTTACTTTTTTTCGAATCAGATGATTGCAGAGTAAATTAGTAGTAAATATCATTAGAATTTGATTAATTATTAATATCATTCTGAAACAGATAAAGTTCAATTCCATGCGAAGAATATAAAACATGGTTATTAAGTTGTGTGTGTGTGGGCATAAAACTAATCATTTCATAAACAGTATTTTCTACTGTGCAGAAGTAATGAATTTTTAATTCAATAAATTTATACTTAAAAATATTACAAAATCAACTGTATTTTTATTAGATAGTAATATATAGATAATCATTTCAGTTTTATTAAGTTCAATAAATAAAGTTGCGTATATTATTTTAAGATATCTAGTGTGCTATTGTCGAAAGAAAAAAAACGCAATACTTAACCTTCTAAGAACAAAAAATTAATTAAAATCAGCGCTACTAAAACACTAAAACAATTTAATGAAAATAATCTATTCTCTATCATGTCACAAACAAGAATTATCTTCCACTAATTTCGAGGAAGTGAAGTAGAAACAGCTTCAAATCATGTGCTTAAACAATGTTTACTTTCTTTACTGCATAAGTTTTCTCTGTATTCCCTATGATAACTATTATCTTCCCTACAGAATTTCCCTTCTCTGATCATTACCCCCTATATAAGCGAGCCTCCGCACGGAAACAGTGACGTCACTGAAGTAAACCATTTTAGACTGAGAAAAAAAAAATACCTCCTTCAACTAGAATGAATAGTTAGACTGTTTCTAAGTCCCTGAACTAGAAATATAGAAATCTGAGCTATACGAATAGGGTAAGCAACTAAACTGAATAGACAAACTGATCGAGAATTTCTAGTCTCTTGTTTTTTAGGTGACGAAGCGATAATAAATCGTGTAAATGACGAGAAATTATCGTTTTATTTCTAGAATGGATTTATAAACTAGCATTATAGTAACTAAAACTAGCGTCTTGTGTTCTCATCTATTTGCAGACATTTTTAAATAAGTTTGACCACGAGAGTATAGGTAAACACTCCTGAATTCTAGTAGGAGTCTCTAGAACTCTCTGGCAAAGTGAACTATAATTTATAGGGATGACATGGAACTATTTTTTCTAGAGCCACAATTTAGATTCTAGTTGAGAAGGGCAGATTTTTTTCTCAGTGTAGATGTCAGCGCTGAATTTGCGCCAATGTTCGGCACACCTGGCTGGGAAATAATTTTAGTAATTATAGTAGCTTTCTTTTTTCTCTGTAGATGATTTTTTTCTTATGATTGAAGTCAGGGTTCATTGATTTAAATCAGCTTGATTTTAATCAGGATTTCTGTTTTTTTAAATCATTGATTTAAATAAACTTTTTGAAAAAAAATTAAGGTCAACATGTTTCGTAATAAATATTATGTTTTAACAAAAATGCATTGTAATGAGTGAGAAAGATTGAGAATTCAAAATCCATGCTTTTTGAATTTTATTTAAACCAAATATCACACTTTAAAATAAAAATCTTAATTTTAAAATACAGAATCTCAGCTGAAAAAATGTTAAAAGATTAATGATTATATTATCTATTGAAAATATATCTAAATCTTATGTAATTTTTATAATACTGAAACATGGAAACTTATTAAGATACTGAAAATGTTAGAATAAATAAATATATGTCATTTAAAAGTATTTTTGTTGATATTTATGTAGATATCTTATTATTTCCTTGTGCACATGTAAATCAAATGGTTTAATATTCCAATGTGTTTTTTTGAAAAACTTAAAAAAGATTTTTTTTTTTTTTTAATCAAATAAATCCAACTTCAATTCACTCTGTAATTGCTTAGGAACTCATAAAGTTGGAAAATTGGTGTTTCTTTTCAAACTTTTTAATAACAAAGAATAATATTTTTAGATCCATTGAAGTTTATAACAAAATATCACGATCATTTTAAGTATATGTGATACATTCTCCAAATTAATTAAATGAATATTGTATGTATTCCAGAATATTGTATATAATCTTATATAGGGTGTAATGCTCTGATACGCAGTGAGACCACCGTTGAACCATCGCTATTAAGGATTTCCTGCACTCCATCTTTAACCCTTTGAAGAGCGGTGGGATATATTATATCCCACCTAATTTTAATCCGATTCAAACCAGAAACTTTAATTAAATTTTACTTTTTTAACTTTGAGGGGGAAAGTTGAAAAATTGCTTTTCCTTATTTTGAACTAAATTCTTTCGTAAATACCTGTGTGAATTCGACGTTACAGGAACAAAATTGCTTGCCCCTGAAAGGGTTAAGGGATGGAAATTTTCGGGATGACGGTATTTTCTTGGGACTACGGTAATCCCCCCGTAAGCAAAAGGTTAACATATCTCTAAAGGTAAGTTCCTATTTAAAATTTATTGCCTTGATAACAAAATTGATATTCAGGAAGTAGGTTTGAATTTTAACAAACTAGAAAATAAGCATCAGGCTGACACGATTATTAAAATTTGTGATGAATATAAAATAAATGCTCCTGATGAAAATAAATTCTTAAAAGCAGTTAAACTGTTAAAATAATGCCATCTAGATGAAGAAAAACAATATATGTTAGATATTTTAATTGAGTAGTTACAACTTATTAACATACCTAAAGCAAGATATAGATTTTCTTCCCTCATACTTGAATGGACTTTTAAAATATTTTTTTAATTTCCCAACTTGTTATAAGTCTATGAGGAAAACAAAATTGTTAATTTTGTCTTATCAAAGTAATTTAAGAAAATTGGCTTCAAAATTGAATGTTTGTAATTCATCATATAATGTAAAAAGTAATTATTTACAGAAAAGATTAAATATTCTCACACCAATTGAAAAATGTGTTAATCTACTTTTAGATGAAGTGTTTATTTCCCCACAATTATATTTTAAAGGTGGAAAGTTAACTGGCTATAACAAATTCTAGAAAATTAGCCAAAACTACTCAAGTTTTTACAATAACTCATACATTTTAATGGCTCATACAAAGATGTAATAGCAATTGTTCCAATTCATGAAAATTCTGGAAAATATCTATATGAAATTACAAAAAAAAAAAAAAAAAAAATTGAATGAGCTGCATGAGTTGGGTGTTGGTACATTAAGTATTATTGAAGATAATAACCAAGAGAGCAAATCTCTATTTACATTTTTTGAACTACATTCTTTTGGTTACCAATCAGTTCGCAACCCAGCATCTTCCAATATTCCATTATTTATGCTTTATGATTCTGTTCATATTTTTAAAAACATACGTAACAACTGGATTAATAATAATATAAAAAAAATGCCATTATCTTGGTTTTAAAGATGAGAACACAATGCTATTCTCAGCTGTTGCAACAGCTGATTTTAATCATTTAAGAGAGATGTACTCCAAAGAAAATCAGTCATTGTTAAAATATGGGTATAAATTGAGCCATAAAGCTTTATACCCTTCTAATGTAGAGAGGCAAAAGGTCAGTTTGGTATAAAACTAAGCTGCGCCACCAGGCGCCTGAGTGGCGCCCTTCAGCTCTCAACCACCGTTCCACCGTACCCATGTCCTGAGGGACATATATCACGCACGACCAGAGGCTACTCTCTGTATGCGTTACGGGCGTCGGTGCACCGCCACCTGCGCATCACACCGATTTTACCAACGCCCCCTAGATAAGAAAGCCTTGACACTCGTCAGGAAAACGTCATACCAAGCAGGCAAAACAAAGAAAAAAATTCGAACAACTCGCATGTTTCGATTTTGATGGCTCGTAGAATTATTAACTGTTAGTCGTAAACTATAATTATTAATTCTATAAGCCAATGAAATCGAAACATGCAAGTTGTTCGAATTTTTTTCTTTGTTTTGCCTGCTTGGTATGACGTTTTCGTGACGAGTGTCAAGGCTTTCTTATCTAG
This sequence comes from Maratus michaelseni, assembly GCA_963931845.1. Taxonomy (NCBI): domain Eukaryota; kingdom Metazoa; phylum Arthropoda; class Arachnida; order Araneae; family Salticidae; genus Maratus; species Maratus michaelseni. The sequence goes on from OZ007592.1 coordinate 207,459,513, forward strand.
GGGGTGTTGATTTTACACAAGTGGTAACGACATAGGTCGTTACGATCCGCGGAGGTTCCCATAATCAGAGGAGACCTCCACGAAGACACCTGATGAATCGCCAGAATACTTGTGACTTTTTATCTATTATTTTAAAATGATGGAGCATAGTAAGTTGTATATAAGATCCTACTAAATAATTACTCAAAACTATAGTTACAGAAAAATTTAATAAAGAAAAAGAAGACAAGGGAAAAATTAAAAAACTGACAAATAAATAAATGTGGTATTTGTTTTTGTACTATTCAACCTTAGAAGATTTAAAATTCTTAATAATATCTGAATCAGTTTTTATGTCATGTATTTTTAATAATTTAAATATCAAATTTATCCTTTCATTTATTTTTAATTTGTCTAAATGCATTGAATCAAGATGTTATTATTTTCATAACTATGGGGCTTTACATAAATTCTTGGTCATGAATCTAAACAAAAATGCTAAACATTTTTTTTTCCTTTTCTGACAACTGTGTTCAGAAAAAATGGGAAATAATTTTGATAATTTTTTATAAATATTTTTGAATGGTGGAATTCAATGTATTCTGTCAAAGGATATTTTTAGTGGCATATTTTTTTGTGGTTGCAAAATAATTAAAGTATATGGTTCTGGAATTTTTTGTGTAAATCTTGGGAAACCTGGAAAGAAGGAAAATTGTCTTGAGTATGAGCCCTGATATCTCAAATCAATGAATTTATTGATTGAGCTTTATGAAAAATCTTGCAGTAAACTAATGCTGCGTTTACACTATGGCTTATCAGGCCTATCAGGTCTGCGTGGTCTGTCAGGTCCAGGTAATAATTAAAATGACTAGAAAACCAGGAACTAACTCCTCGCTGGGTACTATGGGGCAAAAAGAGGGCATGGGCAAGGCCTACAGGGAGGTTCCCTAGGCACTCAACAATGATATAATTTTATTAAGTGAAAAAAAAAAGTCCGCCTTCGACAGCCGCTATTTTGAATCAGTGATCAGGCCTAGTATTCAGAAGGCTGTGCACGGGCTGTAAAACCGTTTATTCATGACCATTGAAAATTTCAAAGAGTTTGGACAACAAAAGCTTTTTTTTTTTTTAACTATATAACGATCCTACTTGGAAAAAGAAGTAAATGTTTTTTTACGATTTCGTCATTAAAGATATAAATTCATGCAAAATCGGATAAAATATATAAAATAATACAAATTTGGTGTTTATTTAAGGTTTTATCACGGGAACGGGGAACGTTGGGCGGATCAGCTAGTATTTGTATAAAATTATGTTTCTGTAATATCAGTAAATGAATTATCTTTTCGTAATATCAATTAATAAAGAAGCACACAAAGTTTGTATGTGTAATTTTTTTTTTTTATGTCTTGCTGCTGTTGTTGTTGTTGGTTTGGCCCGTGGGCCCGGTGAGCAGCTTTTTATTATGTCCTGTTTGTTATGACTGTGATAATAAATAATCTTCTACATTACCCCCTCTAAAAATTCTGCTCTCCCCTCCCCGAGCAAATAATCATTAGAGCTTAAAGAGTTAAATTAATTTTAATATTAAAAAGCTATTAAATTTAAAATCCTTAAAACGATTAAAATTTTTAAATTATTAAGTTATAATTACAATGAAAATTATGAGAAAATATCGTTAAATTAAAAAAAAAAAGATTAACTTACAAAAAAAATTATTTATTACAATCATTTAAAAAATTTCTGCCCTACTTGTTAGTGTAGGTATTCTGCTCTAGTGGTTTTCGCCAAGCATGATGTCAGCCATGAACCTAGAAGAGATGGACCGGACTCCAACGTTACAGATATGGTCCTCTTTCAACATCGACAAACGTCGAAAACTATCGCTGCGGGGCGCAGCGCCATCTACTGAGTTTTTTCTTATAAAATTAACATTATCAAATTAATCATTTTAAAAGTAAAATAAATGCATGAATTTGAGAAGAAAAACATATTTAGTTTAGACTTTCGTGAAATTTATATTCGAAGAAACTATTTAGCTTATGCTTCCCTTTACTTTCAGAACAATGAATTATGACTTTTATTATTATTATTATTTTATTTTATTTTATTTATTTATTTTCTAGGTATCTAGGTTCATGATTCCAGCCAAGAAATGTCACTTTGACGCCGAATGCTCTGACCAATCAAATTATGAGATATGGTATAGGAGGCAAAACTCGATTGAGAAAACAAAATATGCGTAAAGACGACTCCATAGTTCAAGCTCCTTGAGCCTTTCTGGAGAATCTGAAACTGTAACCGATAACAAAATTATCATGGTGGCTGATTAATGTAATTGATTAGTGTTGTGGGTGTGTGTGCTCGTAAATCACTTGGAATGACAATAAACTTTGGTATTTATTAAATAAAAACTTCTAATGATCTTCGTACCTACATGAGGATGTGCCGTTCTTCTCATAGGTGTGTTATCTGATTTTATACAAAGAGAAAAATAAGATTTATAAAGGAAATTCAATTTGATACTTGATACACTTGAAGCGGGTTGTTAGGAGGGAATACTTTACAGGACAATTACTTTTTTAACTTGTAAAATTTCTTTTTGAATTTTACAAGTTTAACTAACTTTAGTTTTAACCTTAATTATATAAGCATTTCTTGGGAAAATGTAAATTACAATATAAGCTGTGATATATGGGAATTTTAGCTTTGACATTATTAAAATAAGAATTTTTAATTTCCTTCGGTGTTTCTCTTTATATTTTTAAAACTTAACTTTAATAGTTTTGAAGAAGTAGATGTTTATGCTGCGTTAAATATTGACTCCACAAAAAATCGGGTACAAATAGTATATCCTGACTTTTTTTCAGTAATAATACTTCTTAAAATTTTTAAATATATTCTGGTGATTTATTTACAAAATTTATTAATGATTTCTTCATTAGTTTCGTTAATTCTAGAAATAGCAGTTTCTTTTTTTTTTTTCTTATTTCTGAGTAGTTATAGAATTTTTAAGAGAAATGTAAAAGTTGCTGTCAATAAAGAAATATCCTCAGACTAAAGCATGCCTAAGGTTGCTCAGTTTTGGTTTGCAATCCGTTAAAGTATTGTTTTATTTGAGGATTTAATTATGATTAACATTAGATAGCATTTTTTTTTTTTTTTTTTAAGTTAAGATAACAAATTTCATGTATCTGGGTATATCTAAGAATAATATCATAAAAATATTTACAGTGTATTCCCTTCCAAGTGGAGTTGTGGTTTCACAAGAAAACCATTGCAAACTTAAATTGCATTTATCTTGATATGCAAAATATGTATTTCTTTTTTATAGGGTCCTTTGCACAATAGAGAAAGTGGTGAGAAAAACAAAATTTTAAAAAGCACTTTCTGGCAACCTTTATTTACATTTTAAAAACACATAAGATTGTTATATCTTTATGAAATAACCATCAATGTATGAACATGCAAATAATTTCAATATGTACACCCATTTAATACAATAAAAAAATATATAGGGTAGATGTGCCAGTAATGGACACCCTTAAGGATTTTCTTTAAAAATTATTTTTTATTTATTAGTCATAATTATTATATTCCACTTTTTTAATTTTTATATTAATCTACCTACAATATTTAATCATGCTCATAATCACATTTCCCAATGTCAATATAAATTTAATTGTAAATAACAGAAATAAATCAAAACACCCTAAATTCTAGTAATGGACACCCTCTGATCCAGTAATGGGACACTCTCTGTTCCAGTAATGGACACCCCACAAAAAGTAATAGATAATTGATATTATGATTATATTTAAAACCAGAATTTAACTAAAGCATATTAATGAAATAAAACAGTCATTTTCAAATAAATTTAACAATTAGGATATCAATAATTAATAAAATATTTTGAGAATAATTCAATGTTTAAATTAATTATTGTCATTATCACAAGATCAATATTTTAATTACTTTAGTTAGAAGAGAAGGTTTAAAAATGCTAAATTTCATAGAAATACATTTATCAAATTATTGAGACATTGGGGAGGGGGTAGTTAAAAAAAAAGTCTTGGACTACCAGTACATGGAATCATTTTTCCTATTATTCTTAACAGTTAAACTGCATAAAACTACTTGATATATCACTTTTAGTAATTTGTATAAAAAATATCAAATAAATGAAAGTGTGGGTTGAATGTTTTTTTAAGTAACAAATAAAATTATTTCAAAATAAAATTGCAGAACTGAGATTTGAGTCCCATGATCTGCAGATTTACTACTTTTATTGCTACTACTTTTTTTTTTTTTTCTTTTTTTTAATGTACGTACTAGTTGTTTGGTTAGAGATGAATAATCAAACATATAAAAAAGAAAACAATAGATTTTTAACTTGTGTTACTTAAAAAATTGTCTTTGTTGAAATGGGGAGAGTTTGAGCTCCATGAGCCTCTCATTTTACTGTGCCTTTAAATATTATTCTCTGCTTCCTGAGTGGGTGTTGATTGCCACATTTTAAAATATGCAAGGCACTGATTTAAAAAAATAATTATCTGTTTACAATCTTAAAAAGTTTATTAATTTCGTGAAATTAAAAAAAAAAAAAAAGCTATTTATATATTTAAAAAAAAATACATTCTGATAAGTGCAATTTAAAAAATTAAATTTGATTACTTAGCTTTTCAGTTAAAAAAAAAAAAAAAAAAAAAATCACTATGAACATTACTGAAATGTCCACATGGGGTGTCCATTACTGGAAATTGACTAATTAAGCATTCCAGTAATGGACCATGGTCCTAAAACCTGAAAAATAAATGAAATTTTGTAAATTGCCATCTTACTTATAATAAAATCCAAAGGCGAGAAAGTGTCTGTAACGGTACCGGGTTGTACCACTCTGCGATTCGACCGTAGTTAAACGCCATGTTAGGCTTACTGAAAAAGAAGTTATATTATCTACTTTCGTCGTTTAAATATTTGTAAAAGCATATTCAAGCTTTTAAATCTTTTAATTTTGTTTAAAACCTTAAAACACTATTTCATAAAAAAAATGTATTTTCTGTTAATTCTGTTACATTTCTGTTAAAAAAAAATTCTGTAAGCACTTTTTTTTTCAGAATGCGGTGATTTATTTCCTTGGGAGAGATTTGAGGTTGATTCAGTATAGTGTCGCCATCTACTGGCAGATTTTGAAATTGGCTTCCATCGTTCCGTATTTCGGGTCCTCCCGAAATTCACGATTATTTGACAAAATTCATGTTTTTTTCGTGATTCTTTGACAAAATTTCATTTTTTCGTAGTCCTTTGAAGAAATTTGCGTTTTATTTTTGCGATCCTTTGAGGAAATTTGCGTTTTTTGCTATTCTTTGACGAAATTTTCCTTTTATTCACGATCCTTTGACAAAATTCGAGTTTTTTCTGAGATTGACGAAATTAGCGGTTGTTTTTTTCGATCCTTTGACAAAATTTCACTTTTTTCGCGATCGCTTAACGAAATTAGACATTTTTTCGCAGTGCTTTGAAGAAATTTGTGTTTTTTTTTCTAGACCCTTTGAAGAAATTCATGTTTTTCCGCGATTATTTGACGAAATTCGCAAGTGTTTTTTTTGCGATCCTTTAACCTTTTTTTTTTTTTTTTGTGATCCCTTGATGAAATTTTACACTTTTTTCGGAGTCCTTGGAAAAAATTTGCTTCTTCTTCGTAAGCCTTTGACGGAAATCGCGTTTTTCTGCAATTTGTTAATAGAATTAGCGTTGTTTTTTTGCAATCCTGCAACGAAATTTGCGTTTTTATTTTCGGTACTTTGACGAAATTCACGTTGTTTCCACAATCCTTTGATGAAATTTTCTATTTTTTCTGCGAACGATAGACATAATTGATTTTTTTTCGGCGACTATCGTTCAAAATTCGAGATATTTATGTTCGAAATTTTGGACTGAAGACTTAAATTTTCGAAATCGAATGCCTTAAATTTTTAGGAAAACTTGAACAGAATCACCCCTGATGAAATAAATACATAACTATTTTAAACATTGAAACACAATGGACTGAAAAAAAATTAGGAATCTGTAAAATTTTCGAAAAATTTCAGAAAATCTAAAATTTTAGTAAAAATTTACAAATTTTCGAATTTTTCTTTCCGGACTTCGGGTTTTTCCGGATTTTGGATTTTCGGATAATGGGTCATACACTGTAAAATGATTCTTTCTTATCAAACGTAATTAAAATATAAGAATGCATAGTACAGCGTAATTTCCATTTAATTTTGCTTATGTAATCAAACAATGAGTTATATGGTTAGTCAAGCTGTTTAAAAACTCATTGATAACACTTTTTTACAAAAACTTTCGCACATGGATTATTTGTTAATATTTGATTTTGTCCAATCGTTGAACTATTTCAGAAATTTAATACTAAGTAAAAAAAAAATATATATATATATATATATCCTTATTATTTTTATTTGTAGAAATCATTTGTCCTTTTTAAAATGTATTTTTCTACAATACAAACCTTTCAATAATAAATCTCCATGCTGTTTGTTTGTATGAAGTCTTATGAAAATGAAACGCAGATCAACAATCCGTCATTTTTGAAGGTGTTATATACTAGTTAGTATATAAAATTCAAAGTTTTCTATTGCTATTAAAACAAAGACATGCAATTTTGTCAAGAAAATAAAAAAGATATAAATTAATTAAGTGAAGCCAGCTCTTAGCATGATCATTAAAATTTTTACAGAAAAACAGTGGGACTGTAAAACATTATTTTCTGCTTCCTGATTTGTTTGATTAAGTGTGTCAACAATAACCCAGATTATAAAACATGCAAGGGGGACTAATTGAAAAATATATAAAAAGCTAAATTTTTATTGGTTATTTTTTTATAAAACAAAATCTTTGAAGGTGGCCCATTACTGGCACATCTACCCTATATATATATATATATATTTAATATGTATATATAGTGTGTATAATATACACACATATATACTGTATATTATATATATTTAATGTGTATAAGTCCTATATTAATAATGCACATTTAGCAGTGACTACATATATTCAGTTTTACTTTTGTTTCGACATTGTCATAAGGAAAGATATTTTACACCTGTGAAAACCAGTTTGCCATGCAAACTTTTGCTAATGTGTTTGTGTTTATATTATATCTACAGGTTTTTTTTTTTTTTTTTCTTCTGATATACAGATTATTTCACAAAGTAAAATAATATCTTATTCTTTTTTTAAAAAAAATTATCTTTTCCTGACAATAGTATAAATAAAAAAAAAAAAAAAAAAAACATACTTGAATACTAGTTAGAAACAAACCAGATGTTAATTTATCTGAGACATTTCCCGAGCTGAAGAAAATAAACTATGTGCTGATTTCATTGGTTGCCATTTCATTTTCATGACTGTTTAAAGAAATTGCACTTTCTCAAGACTGAGTTGTGCCAAGACACTTGCAAAAAAGAAGTATCCCAAAAATGTTACATTTGTTTTGTAACAATTCTCTCCATTATTATCATATACAGCACTTAAAAATGTAATAATATTGTAAAAGTTACTTGGTGCTTTTATGTTAGCCAGACGCCAGTGATATATATACATACATATATACACTGAATGGCCAAAAAATTAGAGACACCTCTTATTTGAAAGTAAACCAATCCGACAGTGACATAGAATGACATAACAATGCAGAGTTCCTTATATAAAGAACTCTCTGCTTCATATAACGTAGTTAGCACAGAAGTTACTGTAAAAATGGGTAAGACAAAATATTTAAGTAACTGTAAAAAAGGGATGATCGTCGGTGCAAGAGGAGCTGGTGCCAGCATTTCTGAAACTACGACCCCCAAAGCAGAATATGCTTAAAAGTGCGACGTAAGTTGCAGAACAATGGCCTGCCCTGCAGAATATTTCAACTTATCATTTTTAAGAAAAATATCCATTCAATCGAAGGAAAATTGTGAAATTCGTCACTCAATGGCCAGGGAAAAAATATCAAAATTCTTTAATCGTTCATTTAAAAAGATTGTGGAATTGATCTATGGGTCGTGAAAAAATCTTGCGCAGTACGATTGTCAAACATGGGGAACAACTGATGAAATTCTTCAGCCTGTTGTGCAAAAACATGCAAAATTTTATGAAGAGTCACAAAAAAAATCCACGGTTTTCGCCAATCGGTCGCAGGTAAAAAAACACTACAAAATTCGCCAGCTCATGGTCGGAAGAAACTGCGACAAAACCGACGATTTTCTTTAATCGGTCCCAAGAAAAAGCCTCAAAATTTGGCTACAGTACAAGGCAAAATTTGCAATTTGGTAGTAGTTAAAAAATCACGAAATTATGAAGAAACTGTGAAATTCATCGAACATTAAAGGAAAAAACTCGCGATCTTCTCCAATTGGTCTCAAGAAAAAGCTACAAAAATTTGTCTATTAGAACAAGAAAAATATCGCGAAATTTTAAAATCAATCACAGGTAAAAAAAGAGGAAAAAAATGCCAAATTTGTCAGTGGATTGTCAGAAAAAATCAAAAATTCATCAATTAGTCGTGAAAAAATCCCAGAATTCGCCAATAGATTGCAAAAAAGCAACAAAGTTTTCCAATCAACAGACAGAAAATATTGCAAAATTCACCTATCTGTCGTGGGTAAAACGAGAAATTGGTCGATCGGTCACAGAACAAAGCGGGATTTTTATCAATCGTTCACAAGAAAAAGCAAAAACAATTAGCCAATCAGTAGAAAGAAAATGTCACGGAATTTGCCAAACGGTCGCTATTAAAAATATGCGAAATTCGTCGATCAGTAGCGGGAAAAAAAAAATGCAAGATTTTCTCCAATGTGTCGCAAAAAGCTGCTGCAAAATTTTTCTATTGGTACAAGGAAAATTTTTCAAAATTCCCCAATCAGTTGTGAGAAAAAAAACGCGAAATAAATCAGTGTTAATGTGTGAAAAAAAATCAGAAATTCGTCGATCAGTCATTGAAAAAATCCAGAATTTTTGTCAACTAGTCACAAAAAACGACAAAGTTAGCCAATCAGTAGAAAATAAAGTAAATAAATATTGCAAAATTGGGCTATCGGTCATGGCTAAAAAAAATTGCAAAATCTTTTAGTGGATCGTTGAAAAAAATTGGGAATTCATCAATCCAATCACTCGCAAGAAAAACAGTAAAAAATTGCCAACCTATAAAAAGAAAATTTCATGAAATTCGCCTATGAGTTGCATGTAAAAAAACTCTAAAATCGTCAGGAAAATCACGAAATTTTTCGATCAGTCGTGGAAAAAAATTTTAGATTTTTTCCAATCTCTCGCAAGAAAAAGCTGGAATAATTGCCAATCAGTTGTTGGTAAAAATCACACAATTCGTGGATCAGTTGCATGAAAAAAACTATGAATTTCGCCAATCGGTCCAAGAAAAATATTTCAAAATTCGTCTATTGGTTTAATAAGTTAAAAAAAACCTAAAATTCGTCAGTGAATTGTTGAAAGTATCTCAAAATTTTTCAATCAGTTGCCGGAAAAAAATATTACGAAATTGGACAATTGGGTTCGAGAAGAAAATGCAAAATTAGCAAGTTGACATACAGAAAAATCTGCAATATTGCAAAAATCGTCAATCGATTGTCGGAAGAAACAACGAAATTCATTATTCGATCAGGTAAAATCACAAAATTCGTCATTAGTTTCTTTCGTGTGTGTATGTGAGCATTTTACAAAATGGATTTTGCATTTCTATAAAATATGCAATTGCACTTCTTCATATATAAGAAAATATCCCTGTGTCTTTATTTTTTATTCCCGCAGAACATTTTTTATCAACTGAAGTTCGCTGCAGAACATTACAAAGTATTCTGCTTTGGGGACTACGACTTTTTTAGGATTTTCTCGCTCAACAGTATCTTGGGTGTTTATAGAGTGGCAGTTTAGAAAAAAAACTTCAAGCGATAAGCACCATTCTGGTCAAAAAAGGCTGGTGAACAAGAGAGGTGAAAGTCGAGTAGCATGCATAGTCTGCAGTAACAGAAGGGTAACAACATGACAAATTACAGCTGAAATTAATGCAGGTGCTTCACAAATCATAATCCAATGCACAACAAGACGGACTTTGCAAAGGATGGGCTTTAGCAGCAGCAGACCATCAAGAGTGTCTTTGGTATCACAGAAAAATAGAAAAAGACGCCTGTTGTGGGCAAAGAAACAATGAAATTGGTCACTTGAATACTGGAAAAAATTAGCCTGACCCGATGAATATCGTTTCCTGCTCCATCATGCAGATGGCAGGATCAGAATATGGTACAAACTACAAATTCATGGACATCTCCTGCCAAATGACAGTTCTTCATTTTGGTAGCAGTGGGATTATTGAGTGGGGAATGTTTTCCTGGAGTACACAGGGTCCCGTGATATCCGTGGACACAACTCTGAACAGCACAGCTTACTTCAACATCATCTCCGATCATGTGCACTCGTTTATGGCTATTCCCTTATGGAAATGGACACTTTCAGCAGGACAATGGACCTTGCCACTGTGCGCGATCAGTCTTAAATTGGTTTGAGGAACATCAATCAGAGTTTAACCTGCTTCCATGGCAACCTCAGTCCCTTACCTCAATCCTGAGCATTTGTGGGACGAAGTCGAAAGAGCCCTTCAAAGCTTGAAAAAGTCTCCATCCAATCTGACCGAACTTACAGCTGCCATTATATCCGCATGGGCCAACATTCTAAAGGGCAAAATTAGCACTAGGCACCGGCCACAGGGCCACTAAATGAAAAAAAGTGGTTATTAAAAAATTGTCTGTCAGCAGCCACATTATAGCCACTTTCCTACAAGGAAAGAGTAAAATTGTTTTGCATTTCATCAAGAATTCTACTTTTGTTGGTTGAAATATGTGTATTATGTATGTCATATTTATGAACATATATACATGTGACATATTTATTTGGGCTATTTAATTTTAAATTAATACTAGTTGAAATTTTAACAAAAGTTTACAGTTTAGAACTTTAAAATAAAAAAGTGGCCACTAGTTTAAAGAAAGTGGCTACTTATAAAACTGCTACTACTGGCCGCTGGCCACTAGTGAAATTTTCCAGTTTTGCCCTTTACAACATTCCTCTGCAACAGTATCAGAACTAAAGGTGGACCAACTCGTTATTAGAGGGCATCTCTAATTGTTTGGCCACTCAGTGTCAGTATATCTACACATATATTATATATGTATATACAGTAGACTCCCTCATTTTGAACTTTGAAGGGGGGTGGGCTTTGAGACCTATAGCTACTAGGCTGTCGTCTCGAATGATCCATATACATTTTTTTTATTCACAGAAACACAGACATGACTTCAACAATTGCATAAATCTTGACGAGACAGTACAAGGAAATTTACAACACCAAGAATTACATACGGGAGCTCCATGAAGTGTGTGCAATGGAGCTGGCGGGAGTAGACTCCCTCAAATCTGCACATTTTTTCAGATGTAAACAATGAAACTTACAGTTAAGATGTAGATGAAAAATTTAAGTTTTTTTAATTTTGATATCATTCTGTACACATTTTAATATGGAATTCTGGTTAATATGATTGAACTCATGTTTTCTCATGAAAGAAGCATAAATTTAATTCTGAAAAATGTCAAGATAGCGCTAATATCTCTGGCGATCCCTTTCTTTTTATGTATTAATCAAATTTTCGTTATTAAGTATGTCTAAACATGTAATAAAATTCATTTTCATTCATTTTGTTTCAAGTTCATTTAACAGCACTGTTTCGTATGTTGGTTATTGATACAGATCATCATATATCCCTAGATCCTCTTTGAATATCCCCAAGGGATATGCATACCCCACTTTGGAAAATCTTATGTTTAGACAAATATGTATATGTACATTCATGGAGGGAAAAACATTATGCTACTTCATCACCAACTTCTCTTGGAAAAATGTGAGATGTACCGCTCAACTGTAACTGTGGCTACTCTCTGAATGTAATTGAAATTTTTGAAATAATGGTCATCTACATATTAAAATTGTATCAAATTTGATTTTGCAAATAGTATCATCCATTTTTGATATTTTATTTGAGTTTCTTTGATCAAACCAACCAGAAAAAAGGTATAGTTTGTGTTAATTTTTTCTTCAACCTTCATAATAGAATTACAAACCAAAAATGCATTTGGTGTTTATCTATAAATTTCAAAATATAACATTATGATCTTACAAGAAAAGGTTCCTAAGATATTCAAAAAGTTAACAGAAAAACGTAACTACAAAATAGCGGTATAGATAAAAATGCAACTAAAATTATTAAATGTTTTAATTCACATAATTTTACTCAATACCTGGTACAAAAAATAATTATGAAACCTTGTATAAATGATTTATGATTCAAAATCTTGTTATTTAAATTGTTTTGATACTTAAAATAAGTTGAATTATGTATTTTGTGAATGAACATAAAGAGCAAACTACTTCTTTCTTTTTAAATATTTCTGTTTTCTGCTTATTGTTTCTGTTATTAAATACAAAAAAATGGGTTTAAAATATTATGTTATTAACAAAATTAAGTTTTCTTTTAATTGTTCCAAATTATATTTATATTAAGCATGAAAATATTTAATTTTAACTATACATTGACTTTTCTATCGAATTGAAAGTATAATATTTATGAAACCTGAAACCAAGGTTGTCATGTTTCTTCCAAAGCAAAAGAAGAAACCATGGAGTAAACAACTGAAAGAAGAAATAAATTTCTTCCATGAGTGGAAAAAGTAGGAGGAACAAATTTTCTTTAATAGTTTATTACACGTGTTACAACTTATTTTTGTGATGTAGTAAATACATTTTTTTTTTATAGGTAATGTAAATAATAAATTTAATTGGGTTTTAATAATCTAATTCTGTATGCTAAATAAATAGTTACATCAGTCACTTATCAAGGTCACACACTTTAAATAAAGTTTTTCATTATGCATTTAGAAATATTTTATGCAAAGTGCAAGATCCATTAAAAAATTATACAATTTCATCGTAACTGAAACAGTTACCTTTTACTTTCTTTATTTACTGGTATTTATTAAATACCATATATTTTGTTACTGAAGGATCCATTTTATTTTGATAACTAATATATAATTGTTAAAAAATAATCATTGTTAACAAATATTGTATCAATAAATAATCATTCTTTCAGAAGAGTGTGTGTGTAGGGGGGGGGGGGGTAATGCATCCAAGCTCCAATCTTTTTCTTATAGACTCATACTTTAGGTAGATTTCATGAGAAATACTACCTATTACATTCTCCCCTAAGTTGGAATTTTTGAAAAATTTTTGCAGATCGACGCCGATCATGACTCCCAGAACCCAAAAACACCCCCAGTTCAAAACTTAATATATCTATCTATCTATCTATGTCACTTTTTTATGGATACGATAACTCGAATAATTCTGCACAAATCTCTTCCAAATTGATACATAAAATCAAGGGGCATAAAATCTCCGTCAAGTTCGTTAACGGGCAAAATCAAACCAAGGGGGGGGGGAAATGGGGAGGCTTTTTGTGAAAACAGAAAAACCCCCATAATTTCTTAATTATGATACATGTCGAATCCGTTTAAAGTTATTATTAGGAAAAGGACCGAAAATTTATGTATGGCAGATTTTTGATATCATTAAAAATGGCCGGAAGGGGGTTTTAGAAGGAAAAAATTCATAACTTCGTCAATTCCCAAGATATCAAATCCGCTTAAATTTATTGTAAATCTTAAAATTATCTACAACTTTTATATTTACAAGTTTTTTATAGGACCAACTCTTACTGCAAAAAAAAAAAAAAAAAAACCCTGCTGGCTCTGCCTACAAGCAGACGTGAAAACAGAAAAAAAACCATAACTTCTTCATTTTTATGCATATCGAATCTGTTTAAAGTTATTATTACTTCTAGGAAAAGGGCCAAAAATTTATGTATGACAGATTTTTGATTTCATTAAAAATGCCCCCAAGGAATTGGGGTAGGGGTTTCAGAAGAAAAAAATTCATAATTTCGTCAATTCCCAAGATATCAAATCCGCTTAAATTTATTATAAATCTTTTTAATATTATATACAACTTTTATATTGACAAGTTTTTTATAGGACCAACTTTTACGGTAAAAAAATTTTTTTTTTTAACAAAAAAAATTCCTGCTGGCTCCACCTACATGCAGAGGTATATTTCAAAGTGGGTGGTCCCAACTGCCACATCATGGCAAATAGGTCTTTCTTCTGCAATTCCCAATAATCAGGTGTCCCACGGTATGCGTCTTCGAAATCTACCTGTGTCTGTAGGCCGAGCCGTCAGGGATTTTTTTAAATTATATTTTATTGTAGTTAGATGTATTTTAATTTTGGGTATCTTTTGTGTGTGTGTGTTGTTAATTTCTGTCAATTTCTTCAGATTTCTTTCCCTGATGTGGAAGAGACTTATTTTTTCCAGGAGAAACCGAACCATGACACAAAATATCTATTTTCCTAGTGATTTTATTAATTTTGTTCAACTAAATTTTATCAAGTGTTTTTAATCATAGTTAATCTTTTGCAGAATAGAGAATGTCTGATGTGGACCGCGAACGACTCGCGGTGCCTCCAGCTCATAGTGTTTTTTCCCAGCATACCAATACAGGAAGTTATAGTGGAACCAGTGTCGCAGGAGCCTCATCAGCTGCACCTCCCTTTGCACCTCGACCTCACTATGGCCAACAGATTAGGCAACAGCATCAACAAAGATTGCACAGCACGGCTGCATCTAGTCGTAGTGGTGGCACTTCTCAAACTGATCGTATTCCTCCGTCAGCTGTGTCTGGCACATCCTCATCTTCCACCACTGAATGTAGTGTCAATGAAGTATGTTACTATTTCCAACAAGCAATCTTTATTCTTGCTATCATGACAGGAATAGCCCTAGTGATTGCTGGAGCTGTTATGCATGTTCAAAATGGTGAGCTTTTAGTGCTTGTGTATATAGGTGTTCTCCTTGGTGCTGTTAATACTGTTCTTCTAACTATACAGTGTTGTGTACGAAGAAAACAAAAGAAGCGTTCTAGGGCTTATCGTTCTACACGTCCACCTCAGGGACCTCCATCGTCAGCACCATCTAGTGCTGTTGTACGTTATGATCCTCTCAGTAATCCTTTGCTTTCAACGACTCAAACTGTACCATCTACTGATGTTCAGCAGTATCATTATAAACATTATCATATCCATTCTCCTAATGTCAACCAAGCTTCTTTTCAAGACTTCCCAGTGCAACAAGGCATTTTTGCACAATCACCGACAGAATCTTCTCAGACTCGACTTCATGGAATGCCGTATCATAGATCAGGGTCTATTGCTGGTCATCATCGTCATACCAAAGGAATGTACCAAAAATCGCCTCCTTTAGGACAAGTGCATAGGCCTCTGCTCAATCCATTAGGACCGCAACAAGTTACTTTAAGGTAGGTTACTATATTTGGTACTTCTACATTATCCTGTCGACCACTTTTCATAACAAAAAACTATCACCAAACTATAGGATTTAATGCCAAAAATGCAGTTCCATTCACTTAACATCAGAAGCATTACACTTGTTTGTTATGTCATCAAGTGATTTTTAATTCGACATTTACCTGTATTTTTATTAAGTTTTACTGATTTATTAGTTATTTCGTTAATTAAAATAACAACTGCATCCTTAAGCGGCAGTGCCATGATATTAAAAGAAAAAACACATTGTGCGAATGTTGCGATACATAGTTACTGCAATAGATCAGTTTCAATTGACGTCACAAGCATTTTATTCACCCTCTGAGAGGGATAATTAAGAAAAATAATCTAAATAAATTAAATATCCTAGATTTTTTTTTTCATTAATACATTGTAATTGTTTTTTGTTCAAACTTACTGACAGTTGACACTTTGGTGAGTGTGGCTTTTTCGAAATTCTTGTACTTAATTTATTTATTTATTTTGATATTCCTATGGCAGCATTTTTCTATTTATTTATATGACATTACAATTTGGCAATAATTTTTTGTTATGAAAAGTGGTCGACGGGATAACAGAGAAGCACCCTATATTTATATGTGTTGCTTTCAGGAGGATCTTTTACCATGTCAAGCATTATTGAAATCAGTTCAATATTTGTACTGCTTCTAATTATGTACTTTTTAGTTTTTACTAATCTAGTAATAATCATTAGTAAAAGTATATATAGTCGAACCCAGTTAAGACGCATTTCAAGGTACTGGACAAAAGTTGCGGATTAAGCGAGATCACATCTTAAACATCATTTGTATAATGTTGCAGGATCTGAGCTTATTTACATATCTAATTGTCTAAATGAACTTTAGAGTTTTCGCTTATATGTTTACAGTCAAAAATGGTGTCTTTTATGCTTATTTATAGATTAAAATTTAACTGTATTCAAGTTTAATTGATTGTGTTTTTTTTTAGAACCGACTAATATAATAACTCAAAAAAACATGTATTAAAATATGACTAGCGTGTACATTACAACCAAAATTAAACAACAAAAAGAATTTTTCTGCTAGCATTTCTTATGCAAGCGAAACTGTTAAATCTTTGCAGAACAATCCAGTTATTAAAATCATATTTATTACTTCTAATAATGATTAATGCCTTCTTTTTGATTTTATGACTATTCTTCATATTGACAAAATTTGTTAAACTCAAAATACACAATCAGAGAAGATTTGCCTCCATGAAACTCATGGTGTAAGTAGCTCATCAGACATGAATAAAACAGGAGAAGGCAGGGATCAGAAGAAAGTAACAAAGCAATAGAGTTAAAAACGTAAAAAGTTTCCATTTCTCTTCAAACTCTTAAAAGTACACATGGTTTTATTTATTACAGTGTATGAGAGGGGAAAAAAAATTTACAACATACACCCTCCAAAGGAAGGAGAATAAATAACAAAGGCGACAAAAATTCGCCTTATCTTTCTATACTTCAGTAAAAGCACACACAAAGCGGGAGACAAATAATATTGGGACAGAGGATCAAAAATGAGTTTGTTTTTCTAATTTAGCAAGATTTTTTGGTACTTCTGTATTGTCCCGTCAACCAAGACTTTTCATAACAAAAAACTATCGCCAAATAAACGGGAGAATGTTGCCATTGAAATATCAAAATAAATAAATAAATAAAATATAAGAATTTAAGGACACAATTGTTATTTTAATTAATTATATAACTAATAAATCAGTAAAACATAATGAAAAATACACGCAAATGTCGAATTAAAAGCCACTCGATGACATAACAAACACGTATAATGCTTCTGACATCAAGTAAATGGGACTGCAATTTTGGCGTTTAATCTTACAGTTTGGCGATAGTTTTTTGTTATGAAAAGTGGTCGACGGGATAATAGAGAAGTACCAATTTATTTTATTGAAATAGCTACCACTATTTCCAATTAGTAATATTTGCCTTATTTAATAAGCAAAATATGAAAATATTTGATATCCTTATTCAATAAGCCGAATATTGCTATTCGGAAATAGTGGTTTATCACTGTTTGCCGCGTACTAGTAGGTGTGCAAAAGAGGGAAAATGCTGTTTGTGCTCTTTTCTTCGTTCAATTTTTATTTTTATTTTTTTAAATTATTCTCAAACAAGCAAAAAAAAAAACATACTAGATTAAATTTGCTTGTTAGATAAAAAAAATCTTGGTTGCCAGTGGCAACCACATTTGTCAAGCCCTGGATAAGAGTATGAATGAATGTTAGACAGATGAAGAGAAAATATGTGTATTAAACAATGTGATTATAACTACAAATTGAAAACAACATAAATGTCCAAAAAAACATATACGTACCATTTCATAAAATATTTTACTGAAGGTGTTTGACTACATGTACAAAACTGTATTTTACATAGACAACCGAGCGCTTTTGAGCAAACTTTTGCTCATCTTCAGGGTTACAAAACACAAGTACACAAATGACGAAAAAACAGTAAGAACATGATTCACTGTAGGAGAATGGAAGAAACCATTAAAACAAACCTACAGGGGTGGGAGGTACTGGAAGAGGTGTGAAAATCATATTTCGTCTTGAACAATTCCTAAGAGTCTTATACCATAATTTGGGAATATTGTAGGATAATGAATCATTGCATGTTCTATCTTTTTTAGTTAAAATTTCTATGAATTCATTGATTATTGCTTCATAAAAGGTTGATGTTTTCTTAATTATTTTAGCTTGATCAAAATGTATTTTGATTGATTCTTCTTGTTTTAATCTTGAAAGTGCTGTTTTAGTTCTATTGAATTTTATATCAGAAATATGCTCTTTTAAACAAGTTTTAAACTTTCTTAAGGTAGTGATTATTGTTGAGTCGTCCATCTGATTAGGTAACCAAATTTTATTGGGTTTTTTTTTTGGTTTTTTTGTGCAATGGATGGATTTTAATTGTTTCAGGTTGGGTTTTGACTTGTGCAGCTTGGGTTAACCTGATATTTCAAAAGAAAGTTCAGAACATTGTGTCAGATGCAAATACATATATTTGAATATAAATATACATAGATATATATATATTAGGGGGGGGGGGGTCCTTAACATATACCTGAAAATTTATATTTCTTACATATTATAAAATAATTTATATAATTTTTTTTTTATTATTTATAAGTAATATAAAACATCCCAGGGATGCATTGTTGCATATCATTTAAGCAAATATTGTGCTGTCCTCTAAAAAAAACCCATTTTTTGAATTTATCTTTATATAAAGTCTAATAAGGAATACAAAAAAATTCAACATAGCTATATTTTCACGGCTTGTTCTGACTAAGATTTTAATGCTGATCATTTTTCATTCTATCAATATGTTACAAAATGACAGCCAAATAAGCAAGAAATTGAAAAAAACCCACTTTTTCCCCAAAAAAACCCATGTTACCTAAAAAAAAACCCCACATGTAAAAATACTTGGAAATAAAATTATTTGACAGCAAAATATATTTTATTTTTCATTATTATTTATTTTTAAACCACAATTCTGCAAAAAAATATTAAATATTTCATTATTTTGTAAATTGAAGGAATTTCAAATGCAAAATATAATTATTTGTAAATTTGCTTCAGACTTTTCACATTTCTTTGCATACAGCTTCAGTAAATTTAAGAAAAAAATTATTAAATAGCATTTGTAAAATCTCCAAGAGTTTATTAATGGAGAAGCATTAGTAATATCGCCACATTTTGGTTTCTTTTGTTCTGAATAATATAGTGATTAGATTCAAACTTGAAGTACTCTTAATTTTTGTCGGCATTAAGCAATTTATTCGACAATCATCATTTACTTTTTCAGTAATAATAACATGAAACTTTAAATCATCTTATTTAGTAATCACCTACTGGCCACATTGTAACTTCTCAGCTTCTTGTACAGAACAGAATAAATCATTGTCTTCATTATCGGTAATATCACTTGCGGTTTTCAAAATTGCGGCTTCTTCTGTATTATGCATATCTGCATCTGATAAATCTGAGCTCCATAAAGATTTATTACTTTCTTGACTGCCATCTTCACTAGTAGTAGTACATTCATTCTCAATGCTTGTATTTGAATGCAGCGAAGAGTGATAACAATGCTTTTAAGTGCTTGGAAATTATTGTGATTTTTACACTTCATCTAATTCTTCTTGTGTAATAACTGAAACACTCATCTTTATTCTTTCCTTACATCGTGTACGAGCTGTAGTTTGTGTTTTACTAAATTAATCAGTGTAAATCTAGAAAAAAAAATTATCTGATTGATATTTTAAAATATTGAGTACTTAGGTAATAAAAGGAATGGATTGGGGCGGGGCTGTTTCCAGAACCTCTGCCAACTTTGCCACTCAAAACCTTATTTTATTAATGATATTTCTTCAACATTTTTGCATGTGCAGATTTTTAATGCTTTTACTTTTTCCTACCATTGATGCAGTAACCCTAGGGGCAGCAAGTATCAAGTCATACTATCATACCTGAACCTTTAGCCAATATTTGGCACCAAATAAATTTCCATTTCCTTTACTAAATACGTCTGCTAGCGGCCACCTTATGGCACTTTTCCCACAAGGAGAGAGTAAAATTTTCTTGCATTTTATCAAGGATTCTACTTTTGCTAGTTGCAATATGTTTATATTAACATATTTATTTGGGCTATTTAATTTTAGATTAATACTAATAAAAATTTTAACAAAAGTTTACTGTTTAACACTTTTAAATAAAAAAGTGGCTACTAGTTTAAAGTTAGTGGTCACTTATAAAACTGCTACCACTGGCCACTAATGAAATTTCCCAATTTTGCCTTTTACCTAATATTATTAGTCCTTGTTGGTCTACCTAATATTATTAGTCCCAGGGTTGTATTGGTTTAAACATGGAAAATAACAGTTTTAACTTTCCTGGTCAAAATATGTTTTGATCATCAGTAATTAAGACTCATTTTGATTTGGAAAAAGAGATTAAAATTTATTTTATAAAATAAATTTAATACAACATGTGTTACTTATCAAGTAACGACTTTTTCTGTTTTAAGACTAACTCAGATCAAACTTTGAAAATTATCTTTATTGCTGAAGAGTTTGCACAACAATTCACGAAGTGCATTATGAAATCCAAAAATTTCAAATGTCTTTTTTATAGAGTTTCAATTACTTTAGAGTGGTTGAAGCAAATTAACCACTTTTAAATGGTTAAAACCAGTTTTGACCACAATCCTGGTTAAAATGAGTTTTGGCTGATCAAAATTACAACTCTGGCTTTACCTTCTCAGATGATAAAGCAAAGATAATGAAGTTCATCGATGAAACAGAAAGGGTGCACTCTTGTTCTTGAAAGAAAATTTGCTGATTAAATTGCTGCCACTTCCTTCCTGAATTGTATTACGGTTTTCTTCTGTGGTATATTTTAAATTACATAAAAAAGGGGGAATGCATCAGATTTCAAGTTTTACCTTTTATGCGAAAGACAAAATCCTATTTTGCAATTCACTTACTGTGTTTTGCCCAAAACTGCACAAACTTACAGTTCATCTATATGCTTAGAAGATAAATAGTAAGAATTAGCAGCTATGCATCTATATTAGTTATTCCTACCTTAAGTAAAATATTTTGCATTAAAAAGTTAAAAAAGTAAATAAAATAAAATAAATAAAAGTTTGAAAACATCAAAATAATGTGTAAAATACAAGTGAAGGGTATCTGTGTGTAAAAAAGATTGATGGGTCTTAATTTTACAAACATGGATTTTTTTTTTATGACATACCAAAAAAAAAAAAAAAAAAAAAGTCCTTAAAAGTGCCTTCAATATACATTAAATTTGCATAATTTAATAATGTTCCTTAAAAATAAATGTCTTTTTAAAAAAATATATATATTTTATCATTTATTTATTGAAAAAAATTTTGGGTTTTTTTTAATTCCACCATGGGTTTTTTTTAGCTCCATTTTCAAAGGTCGCCAGCCGAGCCCTACATGACATAATCAGCTAAAAATGTAACATTTTATTCACATTTTAATGGTTTAACATAAAAACATTTCAAAATTGATGTACATAATTCTAACATAACGTATTATAACAAGCAAATATGTGAAAATGAAGCTCATGTTTTGCCAAAATTCTACATTATTAGATTAAATTCTTTTAAAACTAAATAAACACTCCTTAGGCATTATCAAATGTTTTTACTGTTGCAAATAGTGTATAGAAACAGGGCAAAACCAAAAATTTACTTCAGTGAAATATTTGATAAAATACTGGGGTGGGTTTTTTTAAGGAAACATTTCACACTGGGTTTTTTTTAGAGGACAGCACAATAATTGGAGAAGGGATGCATAAAAAATTTTTGGTGGGTCCTTCAGATGCATATACAGGATGTCCGAAAAGTCTGGAAACGGTCAAATAACTCGAGAAATATACATTGGATTGAAAAATGGCAAAAGGCATGCTCAATATCTTTGAAAAATCTATTTAGGGATATGAAAGTTGCCCCCCCCCCTGGGGGGGGGAAGAGGGCAACTTTGAAATCTTAAATGATGACCCCCATTTTTTATTGCAGATTCGGATTCTATGGGGAAAAATATGTAACTTTTGTATTGAACATTTTCGAAACATTATAGATGGCACTGTAATCGAGTGCAATGCTTTGAGAATCGTTATCATTGCAATGTCTGGAAACACTCAAATAACTCGAGAAATATACATCAGATTGAAAAACAGAAAAATACATGTTTAATATTTTAGAAAAATGGCAACTTTGATATCCCTAAATAGATTTTTCAAAACTATTGAACATGCATTTTTCTGTTTTTCAATACGATGTATATTTCACTAGTTATTCGAGCGTTTCCAGACATTACAATGGTAACGATTCTCACAGCATTGCACTCGATTACAGCGCCATCTACAATGTTTCGAAGAAAATGTTCAATACAAAAGTTACATATTTTTTCCCGTAGAATCGGAATCTGCAATAAAAAATGGGGGTCATCGTTTAAGATTTCAAAGTTACCCCCCTTTCCCCCTGGGGGGGGGGGGGCAACTTTCATATCCCTAAATAGATTTTTCAAAAATATTGAACATGCATTTTGCCATTTTTCAATCTTATGTATATTTCTCGAGTTATTTGACCTTTTCCAGACTTTTCGGACACCCTGTATATATATTATATATATATATATTATTTTTTTTAAGATTGCAAAAGAGGCATATTTTGTATTAAATACATTGAAATATGTTTTATGTCTAAAAAGAGGACCCAGCTTTTTCAAAGTGTCGTCTGTGTCCCAGGGACCAGTGGCGTATCCAGGGGGTCGACTGATAGGGCTACAGCCCCAAAAGAGGCATATTTTGTATTAAATACATTGAAATATGTTTTATGTCTAAAAAGAGGACCCAGCTTTTTCAAAGTGTCGTCTGTGTCTCAGGGACCAGTGGCGTATAAAGGGGGTGGGCTGATAGGGCTACAGCCCCCCCCCCCCCCCCCCCCCCCCCCGAAATTGTCAAGAGTAAAATGAAAAAAGTGCTTTTTTCTTTCTTTTTTAGATAAATTTCTAACATTTTTTCTGTTATTATACAGCGGATTAACCATTTTCGTTAGTCCATATTAGTCCGCATTGACATCAAAGCGCAAGCAGGGTAAGGGGGCTGATGGAGTTATAGCCCCCCCCCCCATCCCAAATAGTCGAAAATCTCATGAAAAAGTGCTGTTTTCTTCTTTTTTCAGATAAATTTGTAATTTTTTTTTTGGTTATACAACAGACTACCCACTCTCTTCTTTTTAGCCCCATATTAGTTCACATTGACATCAGAGCATATCTAAAAAGAGGAAGGGGTCTGATGGGTTTACACCCTCCCCTTCCCGAAATAGTCGAATATCTCATGAAAAAGGTGCTGTTTTTTTCTTCTTTGAGATATTTTTTTTTTTTTTTTTTTTTTTTTTTTTTTTTGTTATACAACAGACTATCCACTTGCTTCTTTTAGTCC
The DNA here is from genome assembly GCA_963931845.1 of Maratus michaelseni. NCBI lineage: Eukaryota > Metazoa > Arthropoda > Arachnida > Araneae > Salticidae > Maratus > Maratus michaelseni. The sequence goes on from OZ007592.1 coordinate 207,483,030, forward strand.
CATATTAGTCCACATTGACTTCAGAGCATACCTAAAAAGGGGAAGAGGGCTGTTTCTGTTACAGTCCCCCTTCCCGAAATAGTCGAACATCTCATGAAAATAGTGCTGTTTTTTTTCTTCTTTCAGATAAATTTGTATTTTTTTTTTGTCAGAGAACAGAATATTCACTTTTTTCCCTTTAGTTCCATATTAGTCCACATTGCCATCAGAGCATACCTAAAAAGGAAAAGGGGGCTGATGGGGTTACATTCCCCCCTCCCTCCCCAAATAGTTGAACATCTCATGAAAATAGCGCTGTTTTTTTTCTTTGAGATAAATTTGTATTATTTTTTTTTTTTGTCATACAATAGACTACCCACTCTCTTCTTTTTAACCACAATATTAGTCCACAGTGACATCAGAGCATACCTAAAAAGGAGAAGGGGGCTGATGGGTTACAGCCCCCCCTTCCCAAAATAGTCGAACATCTCATGAAAATAGTGCTGTTTTTTTCTTCTTTGAGATAAATTTGTATTTTTTTTGTCATAGAACAGACTATCCACTTTCTTCTTTTTAGTCCCATATTAGTCCACATTGACATCAGAGCACACCTAAAAAGGAAAAGGTGGCTGATGGGGTTACAGCCCCCCTTCCCCCCCCTCCTCTCGAAATATTCGAAAATCTCATGAAAAAAGTGCTGTTTTCTTCTTGTTTGAGATGAATTTGTAATTTTTATTGGTTATACAACAGACTACCCACTCTCTTCTTTTTAGCCCCATATTATTTCACATTGCCATCAGAGCATACCTAAAAAGGAAAAGGGGGCGGATGGGGTTACAGCCCCCCCCCCCCTCCCTCCCTAAATAGTTGAACATCTCATGAAAATAGTGCTGTTTTTTTTTTTTTGAGATAAATTTGTATTTTTTTTGTCATACAATAGACCACCCACTCTCTTCTTTTTAACCCTATATTAGTCCACAGTGACATCAGAGCATACCTAAAAAGGAGAAGGGGGCTGGTGGGTTACAGCCCCCCTTCCCGAAATAGTTGAACATCTGATGAAAATAGTGCGGTTTTTTCTTATCTGAGATAAATTTGTATTTTTTTTGTCATAGAGCAGACTATCCACTTTCTTCTTTTTAGTCCCTTATTAGTCCACATTGACATCAGAGCACACCTAAAAAGGAAAAGGTGGCTGATGGGGTTACAGCCCCCCTCCCTCCCCCTCCCGAAATATTCGAAAATCTCATGAAAAAAAGTGCTGTTTTCTTCTTGTTTGAGATGAATTCATAATTTTTATTGGTTATACAACAGACTACCCACTCTCTTCTTTTTAGCTCCATATTAGTTCACATTGACATCAGAGCGTATCTAAAAAGGGGAAGGGGCTGATGGGGTTATGGAGGGCCTCCTCTTCCCGAAATAGTCGAACATCATAAAAATCATAAAGAGTATCATAAAAATAATGCTGTTTTTTTCTTCTTTGAGGTGGGGGGGGGGTGCTCGAGTTCAGCACCGTACCTCCCCCCCCCCGTTTTTCTCTGCCTATGTCCTTATTGTCAAACATGATTTCTGTTTATAACGCAGTTCAACATGTTTCATAAGACTCAGAACATTAGACTCAGAACTCGGAATTTAAGTCAGCCCCCTCCGAAATTAAATCCTGGATACGCCACTGCCAGGGACCCAGGATTTCAAAAGCCTAGCAACATCACTGTCCCCTATTTTCTTTTCCTGTTGAGTGAGCATGTAACTAGTGAAAATATTTTTTAAATTACTTAAATTTAACACATACTGCAAGAAGATTGACAATTTCAATAAGTTTGTTAATTCCTAAATTTTTACAGTAACACTTTTCTTATTTTTTCTTTAGATTTAAAACAAATATCTAGGAATTAGAACAGCTAAAATAAGGTCTAAAACTGCTTAACCATTCGCAACAAGTTTTTATTACATTAAATTACAATAATAAAAGGTTTAATACAATTTTGCTAAAGAACAATTCTTTGAACAATTTTTCTGAAAACGCTTGAGCTTTATTTATTTACGGCATTAGAAAATTCAAATGAATTTCTATCATGCAAAGATTTTTCTGAAAAATCCTATCTTTCAGCATATTTTTAGCAGGGAAAATAGCAGAGCTATCAAAAATATTAACATTTCTTATAGAATCTAAATTATGTTTATAAAATGTTATTGCATTTAATCACATACTCTGTCATTTCATATTTTGGAAAACATGAAAGTGATATCGCTTGGTTTTAGAAATCCCTGTGACCCAGACACTTCCAAAAAACTGGGTTCTGTATTGCAAAAGAGTGTCTACCTTTTAGAAATAATGTGTTTAATAGAAAATATGCCTCTTTTGCATTCTTTTAAGGTACAAATTATTCATTCTGAAGGACTCATCACAATCTTTTTATGCATTCTTCCTTTATTGTTTTGCTTAAATAATGCACTAAAGCACATCCCTGACAACAATGATAATAACCAAACAACGTACTTGACCTAGATGAGCTTATTTAGTCATTTATGCAAAACAAAATTGTTGAATGAAAGGTTCTAAATTTTATCGATAGATTTTGGGCACAGTGCTATGTAGATAATTAGGGTATTAGGGAATTTATAGCAAACTGAACATGCTGGAGCTAAAAAGTTAATAAATGTAAAAATAGTTTTTTAAAAACACTCTTTTGGCATTTGTATGCTTTAATTCTAAAAAGTCTTAAAATATCCAATTGCATATAACCTGCTGTCTAGTAATTACTTTAAACCTAAAATTTTAATGATCAGTATCCTATTTTTTTTATCGTGTGAACATGCATGTATACATAATTTGCTGTGTGGTGTGATGTGAAATGGAATCGATATACTCTAAAATTTTCATAGAAAGTTTTTTTTTTCTCTTAAAAACTTCTTTGTTTTAGAGAGAACCATTTGAATTTATATTTCAGAAAATCCTAATGAATCTTGTGTTGAATGACTTTAAGTAAAAACTTTGTTAAAGTATTTGTATAATATTTCTTGTGGGTGTTTTAAACGTATAAATTATATTTGCAGATCTGATATGTGCCCACCAGAGGGTTACAAGCCTACAGCTCCTCCACCTAGTTATGATGATCTCTTGCGCTCTGGCCGACTTCCTCAAGATGGGACAACTGTGCATCTGATCTGAAATTATGCAGCTAGCTTTTAGTTCAAAAACACATATCACTATCATTCCTTTTTATGTCCACAAATTTTGTACATAGATATTTTATGTAGTTTTAAAATATTTATAGATTCTCATTTTTCATCCTAGTAATCAATTTTATTGCTTTATTCATATGAATGTTTTAATCAGCTTTGTTGGCTTAGCCAACTTTGGATGCATTTACAGTAATATTTATAGTGGAAATTTATAGGCTTCAGAATAACTTAGAGCTTGTAAAAAAATGTTTCATAAAAAAAAAAAAAAAAAAAAAAAAGAAAAATTCCAAAAGTGAATTGTGTATTATCTTACTCTATAAAAGTACTACATGTTTTCAGGATATAAAAGACGACCAGGAAAAACCTGATGAAAATTCCTTTTTTCTTACTTCACTTAAATACAGCTGTTTACTCATAAATCTTTTTGATGTAATAAATTTAAAATTATATCTCTTTAAACCAGTGTTTTTAAAAAACCTATATATATATTTTGTTTGTTTACTAAAGCCCCCAAAAAAACCTCAATGGGCTGTGTTTTTTAAAAACCTGTAGTTTTAAAAAAATTGAGAAAGTTTCCCCAGCTAAAAAAAAAAAAAGGGCTGATTAAATTTTGACAGATATTTTGCAGATTAGTAGGTATGTGTTTAGTTTTTGATAATTGAAAAGACATAATATGGTTTACTGAATTTGTATATCACTTGTCATTTATCAGAATATGAATTGCACATATTTAGCAGTTCAGGATTAACTTTAAATTACTACATGTCTTTTTTAGATTTTAAAACATTCTGAAATTTGTATACATTTTTAAATTTTCAAGCTCATTTTAACAGACAGCTAAATAAATTACTCACCATTTATAATTGCATGGAAAATAACTTTTAGAAATGTGACTACAAATACTTGTAAAATGTTATATTAATTCCTTCTTGGTATTTTGATATCTTTCATATAGATTTGTGAAATGAAATGCTTTTAAATGCTACATATTTTAATTCCAATTTTAAAGTGTCTCTAATGATATATGTATCTTCAAATTTAAAACATAATATTGCTAGAAGCTCTATGTTGATTTTCTCCTGTGAAGTGTAAATTAACCTTTTCAGTCTTGGCATTTCATAAGAAAAACTTTCAAATTTAAAATATATAAAAATATTTTTATTCCAAAAAAAAATTTTGTCACTCAACATCAAATTTCCAAAGTGAAATATATAAGAATATTTATTTTACTGAAAAGGTGCAAATATACAAAAAGGTTTTTAAACATAAAAACCCATCAAAAGATGTTAAAAACCTGAGTGCTTTCAACTGCTCTAAACATCATCAGCGAATTTCGGCAAGTACTCTCTGAAATTCCCCTGATGATGACTGTTTAGATCAGTTGAAAGCACTCGGGTTTTTAACATCTTTTTAAAACATCTTTTGATGGGTTTTTACGTTTAAAAACCTTTTTGTATATTTGCACATTTTAAAATATATATTCTTATATATTTCATTTAAATTTCAAGGTGAACATAATGTTTTAAAACTTATATAGTTTAACTATATTGTAAATTAATTTCAAAAATAGAAAGTGAAATAAATTCGCAATATTTTAGAGGTGCAATTTAATTTAATTAAATTTTAGAAAATTGATTAGTTGCAATAATATTTATTTGAAAACTACTTTTAATTTTAGCATTAATTTTATTTATAACTTTTTTTTTTTTTTTACTTTGCATATTTTAATTTACTGTATCCTTTCAAAAGTTTTGTCGCCTGATCTATGGCATTATTTAACATTTGAGAAATTAATATTTAATAGCATTTTATAAGACTAGGAAATAGAGATTTTTTTTACAGATTATTACTGAATAAACAAGACCCTACTCAAAAATATATAAAAGTATAAATTATAAATTTGCATTCTTATTTATAAAGTGATTCAATTCAAAAAATACTTTTAAATTAATAAGAGTCAGTCAAAAAAAAATTCAGGGTGCGCTAAGCATTCACTACATAAATCTAAATAGGTGATAAGAAATCAATTTTGATGGTTAAGTATTTGCCAAATGATGATTTCGTTACCAGTCTTCTCAAAAGTAGTGATAAATTCACTAAATTTATGCAATAATTATTCTAAAATACTCTTGGGGGGAGGGGGACATGCTGAAGAAGCTAAGATGTTAAATGGATTCATAAAGATGAATCCAGAGGTAACTGATGGTCACTTTTACGACATAACTCCAATACTTCGGATGAAATAAAAATATTCTGTAATTGGCAACCACGAAATTAAGAGTACTTTAAAAATTGCTAAGGGGAAAAAAAATAATAAATAGTGTTTTTATTGTAATCAATATTGAAGGGACAGTCAAGGAATTTAAATTTTAATCTGATCTTATTGGAGCACAAATAGAAAGAGATGTTTCGTTTTTATGGTAACTATACTATATAAATGTTTAATTATATATTTTATATTCAATATCAAATTTTAAATTGCTCTTGTATGCTATATTTTATAAATTGTTCACATTAATTGTTTTAAGTGTAAGTTTCATGTATATAAAAAAGATAGTTTTATAAAACTTAAACGTAACTTTTTAGCTAACATATTTGAATAATGGCTAAAGACTTACATTTGGCTAATATGTTGACTAATAGCTTGAATTTCCTAATGTGGCTCTTGAAATTATTTTTTAATCTGTCATTAAAAGCATGTTTAAATGTGTTTAAAGAATCAGCCAAATCAGAGCAGCTTTACCATTTTACACATCTTGCATTTATAGCTGGGACAGCAAACCTATGGCACATGACAGAATATTTTTCGTACGTCATCGATTGAGGTTCTAAAACTAAATAGGATGATATTAAACAAAATACTTAAACAAGCTAATCTTATTTATGTTTTAATTAAAGAAATTGAAATGCAACTTGTTGAATTCCAATCTATATCAACTATGGGATCAATAAATTATCAAACTAAATAGGATGATATTAAACAAAATACTTAAACAAGCTAATCTTATTTATGTTTTAATTAAAGAAATTGAAATGCAACTTGTTGAATTCCAATCTATATCAACTATGGGATCAATAAATTATCAAATTCATACCTGCCAAACTTCAGAGGGTTTTTTTTTTTTTTTTTTTTTTTTTTTTCAAAGTAAATAAAATTAGAAACTATTTAATAAAAAGTAATCATTAAATAATCAAATTGAAACAAGAAACATTTCATTAAATAATTTTTCCAGTTCAAATTATATTTTTTATGACTTAAGAAAACCGGAAGGTTGGTAGGTATGCAAATTGAGAGAAGATTTGTAGAATATCGAAATGAAGGATCACCAGACAATATAAGCAAAAATGACACTGAGGAAATTATAGTGATTTGGTATAAAATTTGCCATTTTGGCAGTTTTCCTCTTTACCTGTGCCTGCAAGTCCTTATTTTTAGAAATGGATGCTATGAAAATCTCAAAGAGAAAGTACTTCTCAGATTATCCAATTCAGCTTGCATTCAATTAAAAATAACTAGGTGTGAAACAGATATTAAGGGTATACTCAAATCCAAACTGCTTATTTTGAGACTTATTTTTAAATTCATTTTTGCTCTAAAATGCATCCAATTGGCAGGTTCTCTTATTCAAAAACTTTATAATGTCCGTATTGGTCGATTTTTTGATAAAGGCAGACTATATTTCAAAAAATGCTGTCAAAGTGGACATTTTGAACCGAATTTCCCGAAGCGATTGCGCTGGAAACAAAAGAAAATTATCGTACTGTGAAAATAATTGTTTGTAAATCAATTTCTAATTAATTGAACGAAAAATAAAAACACAGGTCACTTATAAATCTCTTCATAAATCACGCTGCCAAGTTTCACGTTTTTACTTTTAAAAATGTGTGTCAGGAAAATTTTGAGTTGTTGAGCGTGGAAAAATATTTTTTTTGAATACCGCCTTAATTATTTGGCATCCAAAATGCAATAAAAGAAATCACATTTATTTTTATTACTTTCTAAAATAGAATTTTTATTACAATTATTACAGTGTAATACCTACATGTATGTTACCCACATATTTTTAAATCCTAATAAATAAAAGTTCAAGTAATTTTACTCCACTTTTTTAGGAGGGGAAGGAAAAGGGGACACGTAAAATTCTTTTTGAAAAATTTTGGCATGCAAATATGAAAAGGTTTGCCGTCCCTGACAGTCTACAAATCTTCAGATAATCAATTGTAATGTAATTCATATGGAAATAAATTATTTTCGACTCTATATATAAAATTTCTGAATATGTTCTCAATCCATTCAAAATCTCTAAATATAATAAAAGAATCATTCTATGTGCTGGATTGTAGGCTTACAATTACACACATAGTTACCAAGTTTAATGTGATGGCTGTCTTAGACTATCTACCTTTTCTGGAAAACCTCATTTTTGAGTTGTATGGCTTTACAAATGAAAATGTCTGAATTTACGTGAAACTTTGAGCTTTATTTGTTGCTAAAAGTGACATATATACTACAAAATGAATCTTATTTTTTGCTAAAAATTAAAATGCCAGGAGCATCATGAAATTGTTTATATTATGTTAGTCATTTCATGTGTTATTCCCCTGCTTGCATTTAAGGTATTAGATTACTTGATGCTATTACTTATTATTATTGATTTTTTTTTTTCAATTATGTTTGAAAATCAAATATATTTTCCACAAATTGTTTTTTAAAATCCTATTTAAACTATTTGCTATTATTATTTTGCAAATTCTTCATATTTTTAAAAATTATTTTTCTTTTTCTAGTAAAATGTTCAAAAAGGAATATTTCCTTTTCTTTATCCATTTTATATTCCTTGTTAACATGCACCAAATTTAATTTCATTGATATTTCTATAGTTGGAATTGTTTATTATTCTTGTTTATTTGAGAAATAATTATTTTAAGGCACAAAAATTTCATTCAGCTTTGAAACTTTTAAAGAAATTTGCCTTTTTTAAATTATTATATTAATTTATAAGATTTCAACCAAGAGTTATTTATTGCACTAATGTATTGTCCTTTGTTTATTAAAAAAATATATTTAAACTATATGTAGGGTGTCCTTTCTTATCGCTATTCTGTAGCTAATTCTTAAATCATTAGATTTCGAGGCATATTTCCAATTACAAAAATATTTCAAAGGTTGTTCCTCATCATATCATAAACTGAATTTTCAGCATTTTCTGTGTCTAAAATGCTTTTATCAGTTTTCAGTGCCAGAAAATACTGAAAATTCATAATATTTACTATTTTAGAGCATGGAGAAAGTTTTTTTAAATATAAGTTATAGGACTGTATAAAAATTTAAATTTCGTACCTTTAAAAAAAAAAGAACTGTTCTACAGGTGGCTTTTGATATGGTGAAGAACGACATTTGAAGCATTTTTGCAATTGGAATCGTACCTTCTAAAACTAAAGATTTAAGAATTTGGTATTAAGTAATGATAAGAGAGAATACCATATGTATGTGTTTTTTTTTTTTTTTTCTCTCTCTCTCTCTTTCTCTCCCAGTTTGACATCCAAACTGTTGCTTGTACTATGTGTTTGTTAAGTTTCCAAGAATGGTATGTTTCACAGTTTATCATTTGTTATTTTCAGAAGGTAGAGAAAACTGTGAAGATTATACCATTATGTGATTTGTAAATTTTATGTAAATATGTAAATTTTATATTGTTTTATTTGTTGTGCAGATATGATATATTGCAAAACCTAATTTGTTGTAGAGTTAAAATTATTTTATATAACTAGTCACATAGCATCTATAAATATCTAACAATGAATAGTGAATTTGTTTTTGAATCTGTCACTGGAAAATGTAACAAATAGTAAAATTGTTCCTAAATATTTAAAAGGGTATTATATATGATTGTTATGTAAATTTTCTTGTAAGTGGCCTTTTTATGATATCTTATTTCTTACAGATATATTTATTATATGATTCTCATTTGGAAGTAGAGAACTAATTTGGTATAGTAGAATCTGAAAACTGCAAATGTAAAATCCACAATTCTTTGCACACTCTCTTCATGAAGTAAACAATGTTTTTCAAAATACATAATTGCTATATTTATATTTGTTTCATAAAATAAAACCATTTCAAAACTAATTAATTAAAAATCAGAACCATGACATACAACAGTAAGTTTAAGAACACTAAGTGATATGAAATGGCACTAACAGCTCAGTGAGTTATGTCAGATATTTTACAGTTTCATGTATGTCTGCTTGTGGCATGCTTTCTCAAGAGTCATTTTTCATAAGAATATTTTTGCCAACACAGAGTAACTGCCTCAGTAATGCTTCTGATGACTATGCAGACATTGTGAACTAGATCATTCAGCAGATTTATTATCAATAAAAAAATTTGTTGGAATAGTTATGATGTTGCTTTATTAATTCATATAAACTTATAGGATCTAAAAGACCAATTATATCATCTGTGAGCATATTTTTCAAGTAATGCCACTTAAAATATGCATGTTTTCTCACATGATATCTATCTGATTTGTCCCAGGTATAAGGGTATCCGGCTGAGTTCTTTAAAGCCTTTTACAAATTTTTAGATTTTTCAAATATTTTCCTTTTTGTTAAATCTGATATTGTTATCACTTGCAGGATGTTTAAAAAAGTCTTCGAGCAAATTTGCTGTAGAAGATGAAACACATCTAGACAAGCATAATTCATCATATAATACAGTGGTGCAGCAAAGGGTAGGAGGGAGGGTTTCAGGGTTAAAACCCTTCCCAGATCGCAAAAGATATATATATGGTAATTTGAATGACTAATTAATCATATTAACCACTGTTATGAATCAAAATCAGTCAGTATTAGTGTTTTCAGCCTAATCAAATTCTGTCACTTTGTTGGATCAGATTCCATTCAACAAGTATGATTCATTTAAATAGCAATTATTATATTTGAAAAGGAAAAAACACATAATAGATGTATGTGTTAAGTGAGAACTGTTCACTGGTTTCGAAAAAAGGCAGTGATCACATAATCGCGAATAAGCCTTAAGCTATGAGAATGATCATTTCATTTTGAATAACTGTTAAAAATTCAAATTCATAGCCAGGATTTTTTTTTGTTGGGGGAGGGGGGGGGGGGGGGGGGGTTTTCTTATAGTTTTTTTTTTTTTTTTTTAGCTACAATGCCTTTCTTTTAACTAAAAGTATATGAGTAGATACTTTCCTACTTTTTTTTTTGTGGGAGGGAGTCTCCCCCTTTTTTTTTTTTTTCGAAAATGTTATTTGAATTTTTCTTAGTTGATACCTGCCTTCGACTATTAAAAACAATCTTTTATTCTCCTCACAACCCCCCCCCCCCCCCATACACACACACAACGAAAATCCTGCATATGTTCATGGACCAAGTTGTTGTTTTTTTTTTTAAATAAAAGTATTGAAAAGGATCAACATTAGATTTCCCCCCCCCCCCCCCTCATCCCCATAAATCTTCTGACAAGCATTCATTGAATCCAGGTATGTTTGGAAAAGATATAATCATATGCAGACTTTTAGAATTGAATAATTTTTTATTCCGAATAGTTTAACTGTTGATTTTAAAAATTACAGCATCCATAAAATAAGATCATCTAATGTTGATTTGAAAAGCAAACAGCAATTTGCATTGACATCAATTGTAAAATATCTAACGATCTAATAAATCAGCACGAAACAAACTATTTAATAAAATGAAATTACAAATCATCATCATTTAATAATATTAAAACATATGAAATTAATATTGATACATCAAAGCTCTTTTTTTTTTTATGACTAGGAGGCTCTGGCCCCTGCTCGCTATGCTCTCCAACACCCTGCGTAATCACTTCGCGATTCCGTTCGGTATCGGGCAGCAATCCTTATTTTCTAGAAGAAAAGAAAAGAAAAAAAAAGCCGGGAAGATCTACACAGATTTTCATTGGTCCATTTCCAAATCGTTTGGCACATTACCAACCACCATGTATACAAATAAAAAGATATTTTGTAACAATATGATAAATTATAACACCTTGTAATAATATATTTCTTTTAAATGCTAAAAGGTCTAAATTAACAACATAATAAATACACAGTAAAATAACTTTTATTAGGTTGTTTGACATGTTTCGGCTCACTCTGAGCCATTTTCAAAAAAAAAAAAAAGGCACTATGGTGGGGTTTCCCATTTTCATTGGTCCATTTCCAAATCGTTTGGTACATTTCCAATGGTTTGAAACGTAATACATTATACAGAGCTGCCAATTGCTACGAAAAAATTGTAGTTGCTATGATTTGGGGTAAAAATTACAATGCTACAAAAATTGCTCTAAAACTACGATTTTCTGTAAAAAATGTAAATTTCATCAAAGGATAGTGGAAAAAGCACGAATTTCCTCAAGGTATTGCGGAAAAAGGATCGCTAAAAAAAATGCAAATTTCTTCAAAGAATCATGTGAAATCCGCAAATTTTGTTAAAGGATCGCTGAAAAATGAGAATTTTGCCGAAGAATCGCGTGAAAACCACATTTCGTTAAAGAATCGTATGAAAGCCGTGAATTTCGTCACAAGATTGTGTGTAAAACGTGAATTTTGCCAATAGATCGCATAAAAAATGCGAATTTCGCCATAAGATGGCAAAAAAACACAAATTTTGCCATAAAATCGCAGAAAAAAAACAAGAGTTTTGCCAAAGGATCGTATGAAAAATGCGAATTTCGCCAAAAGATCACAGAAAAAATGTGAATTTTGCCAAGAGATTGCAGAAAAAACACTAATTTCGCCAAAAGATCGTGGAAGAAATGCTAATTTTGCTAAAAGATTGCGCAAAAATATGAATTTCATCAAACAACTGCTGAAAAAACACAAATTTCATCAACAAATCGCTGAAAAAATGCAAATTTCTTCAAAATTTACTGCATTGGGTTAAAAGATTGAAACCGGATTCCTTTTTCTAATACAGATAATTCGCCGGAAATGCAAAAAAAAAAAATTATGTAAAAAATCCAAAAACTGGCTTCAAGGTGCATAAATTCCGACATACCTTCCTGTCAAATCTTGTAGCTCTGTGCGCATCACAGCAGTCTCTTGACAGAACAGCACACACAGAGACAAACATTTGTGTTTATTATTACAAATACAATTTTTAATCTAAAACAATATATTATTTTTTTGTAAATCGGGTTAGTTCGATTTGCAATAAAAAAAACAATTAGCATAGACCTTTTAAGCAGGGTTGGGTCGGCTTACTTGACTTGATGCAAGGCTCTAATTCAGACATTTTTCTCTGGGACAAATATCTGTAGTTTTGTCAAGGGAGGTGAATCTCTCAGAAAATTGACTGAAGTTCAAAAATTTGGCTTAGGAGTGGGTAGAGCATTAATTGAATGGAAAGAATTATGTTTAGTCAACCCCATCCGCAACTTAAAAATTAGCAAAAGCAGAGTCTCCTACTTTGTGTGCTTATTATGCATTTACACATACGTTCAACTGATTAGTATTTGTTCGCTTAAAATTTGCAGCATAAAAAACAGCAACCAACCAACCTCCATATTAATTTGAATTTTGTGTGCTACTATTTCTCATTTTCAAAGGTTGGCAGGTCTGACTATATAATCGTTGCAGAATTTTGTTAAGTCAGTTCAAATGCCTTTTTTCTTTTTTTTTTTTTTTTTTTTGAAAATGGCTTAAAGTGAGCCAAAACCTGTCAAACAACCTAATAAAAGTTATTTTACTGTGTAATTGTGCAGAGTTGCCAAGTCTCCGGCTTTTTGCACACCAGTAATTTTTTACAGAAAATGTTGTTCTTTTAAATTGCAAAGGGCTCCGATTAAATAAAACAACATGTTCTGTACTAAATTACTGGTATCCAAAAAGCCAGAGACTTGGCAGGTCTGATTATGTTATTAATTTACACCTTTTAGCATTTAAAAGAAATATATATTTTGTATTTAATTGTAATGAAAAAATGGCATCAGCAAATGCGTAATCGTAAAATAAACCCAATGGACAATATTCCCATGACGTCACAATAAATATGAATGTTTATTTGCTTATAAAAATAAAGTGCACACGGATAAATATTTTTTACCGAAATTTAACTTGCAAATAAAAAAATTCGGCCTAAAAGCCTTGTGTCTTTAATATTTATTATTTATCTTTTATCCTCGCAACTGTGGAGAGAAAAAAAGGCCAAGAAGATCTACACAGATTTTCATTGGTCCATTTCCAAATCGTTATTTTTTTTTAATATAGAGAGATAGTGATAAGTTTGTGAATTACTAATTTAAGAGCACAGAAAATTAATGCTTCAGAAATTAAATTTTGTTTTTGTTTAATTTCGCAATGAAATTTATAACCAGAGCCGTCCTTAGCGAAAGCGAGGCCGGGTGCCAGAACTTTTGCGAGGCCCTTCACTTCCAAACTATAGTTAATCCCTCAAATTCCCACCAGTATTGATCATTTAGCTCTTTTAAAAATTCATTTTTTCTTTATTTATTGGCAGACCATCCATGATTAAATAAAATAAAGGTAACTATTCGGAAATTCTGGTAAATATGTTGAATAAAAATTCCACTAAATTGGCAGCACTTCTTGCCACAACGCAATCGTCTTTTGAAAAAGCTTGCATTGCATGACATACACAGTAGCGCACCAAGGATTATGCATTTTCGGGGAGGGGAGATGTATGTTTTAGTAGTAGTTTTGGGAGGACAGGGGTCTGTCCAGACCTTTTTCACAGGGTCCTGTTTTTGTGAAATTGTGAACAGCTTTTTATATTTGTGAAAAATCTAATCATAATTTTGTGAATTTGAAATAATCCTTATATTCAGGTTCTTGTTTATGCATTTTTAAGAAGATATATGGATATAAGATACATATATTTTCTTTATATATGTAAAAGTGACAGGTCAGATTTTACTTTTAAATGATTAATTTGTAAAATGTTTGATTTAAAGATGGAAAAATTTTGTGAAAAACCTATTTTTAAGACAAAGAATTTTGTGAAGGATCCTGTTTTAGGAAAATAATTTTGTGAAGGGTCCTTTTTAGTAAAGAAAAATTTTGTGAAGAGTCCTTTAAAGGACCCAATTTTTTCCTAAACAGATCCTTGGAGGAGTATGTATTAATTGAGTAGAGATTTATACAGACTGGGGCCAATTTTCTTTCATAATAACCGGACTGGAATAAAATCATATTAAAAAAATCGAATTATGATCAGCATTAATTGGCACAGAAAACGAACTATAATTGTAAAATTCATGAGTATTTATAACTCATTCCAATCATTAGTTTTCGAGATATAGATAAATTTTACTTTTTGATGGCCTAATGAGACTGGTTCCTGTTATCATCGAACCATTCACAGAAAAAAATAGATATTAACCGGGGAAAAATATATTATGGTATTTTATTACATATAAATAGAGTTAAGTGTATACTAAAAAATTCTGTATAATTTTTCTGGTAACTAACTGAATGTTCTCAAAGCATCTCCTTGTAAGATATTTTTATTTTTCTAAATTTATGGATAATCTCATAACTCGTTTTCTTTTATAATTCTATGAAGATTTAAGAAAAAGTATATAGACAATACTTTCTTTTAGGCTGCCTTAATTAAAAAATGTATGGTATCAAAAGTTGGTGTTACCATTTGAAAATTTAAAATTGATGCACTTTTTAATATGTAGACACGGCCTTTAATTCATTATTTATATTCCTATTCGGAAAGTAGACAAAATTCCGAATCGGAAGGTACCCCTCGCATCTCCTCTCTCCAATTTGGGCATTAAAAAAGATGGGGGTAATTATCTCTCTGTCTCTTTACATTTGTTAAGGAAATCTGTAGAGCTTTATTTTGGCTTAATAAATTAAAAAAAATATTTCTAAAAATCTATTTTTTCCCTTTAGGGATATAGAGCCTTCCTTCATAGAACGCTTAAAAATTGACTTTTTTTAATTATCATTTTCTTTCCTTCTAAACTATTTGATTTAAATGAGTCTTCAATTTAATGTCTTATGTGATCATTAATATTGTAATTCCGTATAATATGGCTTTCGGACATATAATCTAAAAAATTCTATGCTTTAAAATGTTTGCTTAAATATGTATGCAATATTATTTTATAGAATTTTAATTGTAGGATAATACTGGCTAACAAATATCGGAAATTTTTCTAGGAATTGATTTGGGTCGGGTCTAATTTTAATGATTTTTGCTCAGCTCAGACCGGAACCGAGCTGTTAACTTTTATACCGGGTCAGGATAGTTTCCTCTGGACCGGAGTGGTTCTCGGTCTGAAAGTTTCGACCCATTGCAGACCTCCAACGTGGCATTTGTGAGAAGGCGATCAGTGATCAACCAAATGCCAATGAACATTATGTAAAAATCAAGCAATTATTAAAACAATTTGATGGAAAAAAAAGTTAATTCGTTTCTGATGATTTAAACATAAACATAAGTTAAAAAATAATGGCTAAAATATGCATGTATTTGAATACGGAGAGACATATATGTTCCACGGACCAATAGCAGGGCTGCCACTGTCGAATAGTCTTATATTTGGTTTGTACCACTACTTAAAAATTGTAGTAGATTTCTCTTGAAATTGTCATAGACGTGTATGACAAAGATAAATTTTTTTTTAAGTGCTACGAATAAAATTTTTAAAAAATAACCGCCAGAGGTATAAATTTCTATTTAAAAAAATTAATTTGTAGTGAAAGGATTAGTCTATTAAATTACTCTATGAGTCATCGTAACCTGTTTAACGTTTTTCATTTAATTAGGAAGTATTAAACAGGTTAATATTTTTAATTTAATAAAAGAATTTTAAAATAAGGGAAAATCTGACTAAAAATCAATATTTCCCAAACTTTCCCCTTCTCTAAGAATCTTTAAAAACTTAACCTTTCATAACTTTTGGAGAGTTTAAATTTTCAGTTTAGTCCTGTGGTCTGGGGGATAGGGTTTCATCTCCCTTGCCTCCCTACGTGTTCACTCTAATAAGACATACATATGCGTGGGGTGAGGAACATCATATTCGTATAATAAAAAGATAAACTTGATTGAACAAGAGGGAAAGCAAATCAGTGTTGTTTCATTACAAACAGTCATTAAAATAATAGCGAACAGTTTGTCAGAATTATCATCAGCACCGATCACTTAACAATTCACATTCCGTCGATGCGCTTGTCTAGATTTATTGTATCTAGATTATTGCCTAGGCTAGAGTATAACAATGCCTGTAGATTGAATACAAGCTACAAAAAACTATTCTCTTCTCGAGTGTCCACTACTTGCCCGAACATTTTATTGATAAAATATTTTACATTTTATAAATAAGCATGTTTACACATACAATTTTTCTTATGAAATAAATATTCACAAAAAAAGTAATGATAAGTATTTATCTATTTGTATTAAACGTTTTCTTTTTCTTTTTTTTTTTTTTTTTTTTTCAGGCGCGAGGCCCTGTGCGGCCGCACCTGTCGCACACTCCTAAGTTCGGCTCTGTTTATAACCGAGATTATATTTTACAGATAGACTTTTGATAGACTTTTCTCCTTTTTTGTGTATGTTTAATGCATTTCAGTACTTTTTTATATGGGTTAGTCAAACATGGGAGCTAAAATTTTCTGTGTCTGTCAAATTTATTGATGTCTTTATAAATAAAAAGTTGGATTTCTGTCAGAATAGTAGCTTTTTTTTTTTTTTTTTTCAAAAATTGATGAATTTTAAAATTTAATACTAGAAATTTTCAACAGGTTTACCTTACAGATTTACCTTTATGCAAAATACGAAAAGTGCTAGAAGTGTACAGTGATTCAGTCAATGACACCATATGAATGTCCACTACATTCAGAGATACTGAGCTTTTATGATAACTTCCCTCAGTGATTTTGTTCCATTTGATTTCATACAATGCAAGTTTATTGAAAATTTTAATAAAATAGCTTCATTATTGTTAAAGTTAGAAACAAGAGTTCAGGATTGGCTTGGATTAAAACATCAAGTCTTTTTGACTGAACAAATGGATTGCAATCCTGATTTCCTTTATGAAAATTGTTTGCTGTAGTGTGCTCTTCCATCTCTTAAAATTTGTCTCATCATTTTAGAAATACTTTGTATGAATCTAACACAAATTTAAACTCTTTTGTTGGCGTATTTGACATTTATAACTCAAATACAGTAAACACCGTTAAAAAAAATAATATCCAATAGCTGCTGATAGTAATATCCAAAAGAGATCATTATGATTGCATTCATTAAAAAGACAGATTCGATTAACTAGTGATTCAAATAAGCAGTGATCTCTGGCCTAACTATCAACCCCCCCCCCCCCCCCCCCCAAACTAGAGTAGAATTCTGGCTGTGCCACTGTATAGTTGTCATAGCTCAAGTAATTAAATACTAAAGGGTGCTTTCTGATTGCTGAAAATTCTCTTTATTTTACAATATCAAGTAAATACTTGCTGGCTTCATTTATACATATTTTTGCTAATCTGAATGAATTATTATAAAAAGAAATGAAAAAGTTGAAAGGTCTATTTATTGACCAAATGTGCTGAAGAGAAGGGCGATATTAAATTAATGAATGATAAACTATTTAATATGGATTATGTAAATAAATTCCAGCAATTATTTGCTGAATTTGGGATGTAAAAGCATCTTTTACCATGATTAAACATGCCTTCTATCTTCAGTTTCTACTGCAGGTTATATGATAAAAAGTGTTTGTTTTACTAGTTTTGAAGAATTCTGATTCACCATGTATCCCATTATATTCATTTATAGGATCTTACCCAGCCAATTTCAGCTACTCCTTATTGGTGCATTTTTTGTATATGTATACAGTTTTTTTTTATTATTATTAACTTTATATTATGGAAAATATTAAAATTCTGAGAATGAGAAACTATAATTTTTACTATTTCATAATAACGATTGTTTTTGAGAAAAAAAAGAGCCTAATTCGGATTTTTTAAAGAGAAAAGATGCTATTAGCAGAAAAAAAAAATTACAACATACATTCAAAATAATAAACTCTAATGGCGGTGTAAGGAAAATTCAGTATGACAATTACATACACAATCAATTTTCAATTTACCTTTAAAAAATAATCTGGAATAATTGAATGAAGGGTCACCTTGGTTCTGAAAATTGCTTCTCTTTTACTGTCATTTTACAAACTTCTATTTCATGAAAAAGACCCTTTCACAAAATTCTTTTCCATTAAAATAACCTCTTTGATTTTTTTTTTTTTTTTTTTTTTTTTTTTTTTACCACATAATCCTCATTTGAATTTTATAACATTATAGAAGTAACAAATTCCCCAGAAGATAAAACAATGTAATCCACTGAACACATTCAAATGCATTACTGATAATCTTTCGTGCAAATGTGTGCTATCAGCTGTATCTATTTTCCATCACATGTTTCTTCTTCAAATGTTAAAAAGACATGCACTATTTTTGTAAAAGGACATAGTTTTGCAGTATGTGTAACTTCTTGGACATGCAATGGATTTTGTTCTGTAAGAATGTCAACACAACAGATGTGCATGTAATGTGTTATTGAATGGCATAGCATGTGGCTTACGTATAAAATAAAAGAGTTCTACTAAATCTTATTAACTGTGGTAATTGTAAAAGGACACAAGTTTAAGGATATTAATATGAAACATGCATTTGCTTGGTGAAGATAACCTTAAGAGATTCAGATAATTATTGAATGAAAAATAATGATTGCTAAAATTAAAAAAATGTTTAAGACAATGCTTTTTTTATTATTATTATTAATTGAATTGGCATCTAAAGTTAAAAACCTGGATTGATTCCTACTATTACTGCTATGAGTTGATATAAACTGGTTTTATTTTGATTACATTAATGATTTCTATATTGATTTTGTATGCGTTATTTTGTATAATTATTATGTTAGCAATGGAAGAGTTGCTACTGTATTTTTTATTATCAGTGACAGATTTTATAATTTAGCTTAGATATTGAATTAGATTTTACATAGAATAGCAGTATTTCTTTATTTATATTAACTAGTAATGTAACAGTAACTTGTTTAATTGATCTGTATTAGCTGCAGGTTAGGTTGAGAAATTTAAATCTGTAGTGTAATCAAACTTTTCTACCCATTCTTTCTATCACTCACTATCCCATGTAATTGTGAGCATGTTTATAAATTTGAATGTTTTTAAAAAAAGGTGTTTTTAAATATTGGAAAGCTTCTAAATATGTAAATTTCATAGGTAATAGTAAAGCCTGCTTTAAAAACAATTTTTAGTCCTTGTTTTATTTCACAAGCATCCATTTGAATATTTATGTACTGACAAACACCCATTTCAACTTCAATGTTTAGATATTCATTTCATTGATAGATAGCATTGAAAAAAAAAAAGAAAAAATCTGTCAACAATGAGCATATATTTTCTTCAGACAATGTAAGAAATCTACATCAATATTTTAAGTCTGCTTTTCAATAAAACTTTCTATTTTCTCTATTATCTTTCTTTTGTTTTTCTCTCTATTTACCCCTGGCACTTCATCTCATTAAATCATTTTTATCACTATATAAAAAATAATTACTTTTGTCTTCTTTTCCCTCCGACAACAAATTACTTTCTAGTTTTTATCCTATGAACTTGGAATACATTTGTATTTTTCAAATTTCTCATTAAAAAAAAAAAGCTTTTTTTAAATATATTGTTCTTAAAAAATTATTTTGCCCTGCAAAATATTTCTAAAATATATATTAAATTTTATTTTAAATGTTAAAATCTTATTCACATACTAATTAATTTTTCAGCTAAGCTGAAATTACGCTGTTAATTAATGAAATACGAAGGATGTGAATTATCACTTTACTAAATAGCGTACAACCACTAGAGTGAAAAAATGTCCAGACCGGGGTTCGATCCCGGATCCCTTGGTATAGCGCACCAAGTGCTTTACCGTTTAAGCCATCCAGACGACATCCAGTCTAGCATTCTCTCACTTTTATATGGAGTTGTGCTCATGATTGACGTTCCATCTTGTGCTGCGAGGTTGTAACCTACCCATATAAGAGTGAGAGAATGCTAGACCGGATGGCTTAAATGGTAAAGCACTTGGTGCGCTATACCAAGGGATCCGGGATCGAACCCCGGTCTGTACATTTTTTCACTCTAGTGGGTGTACGCTGTTTAGTAAAGTGATAATTCGCATCCTTTGTATTTTATCTTATTCACAGCTCAACAGCTTCATTAAAATTTTAACACTTGAAATATAAAATTAAATGTGCATTTTAGAAATTTATTCTCAAGCAAAAAGCAGATAAATGTCCTTTAAAAAGAACAAGCATACAGAAAAAAATAAGTAATAAATTTTTAAATTTTCTGGTCAGAAATTTAAAGAATACTAATGCATTTCAAGGCCATAGAAGAGGGGAATGTAAGATCCCACTGATGAGCATTCAGGCTTTTAGGTATGTAAAACTAGTTTCAGTTGTCAGCACTGATAAGTTTTTCAATAAGCCATGGAAGATAGTTTATTTTAGAAAATATCTCTAATCTAACACACACCTGATTTTTAGCTGTGACTATGAAGATTGTTCTTTAAAACTCAACGAAAGAAAAAAAAAATTACAATGATCGTACTTGTCCTGAAATTCCTGGAGTTTTGTGCTGTAGTACAAATATTGGCATTTAAAATCACTCAATTGAGTGATCACAGCCACAGGGTTTCAAGTATGCACAACTTGTGCCAAACTACATTTCTTATCTGATGTTGCACCAGAACACCCTTCTTCACAGATTTTGTGCCAAATCGCAATTTTGTTTCCTGATAGAAAAGCATCTAATGAGAAAGGTGAACAATTTTTCATGCCATGATTGCACAGCAATGGCTTCTCACAAGTTCTATAAATTTCGCAGCAAGGTGCTTTTGAACATCTATTTCAAAACTTTAAAGCCAAATTTTCTATATATTTTTTAATTATTATATTTTAATTTAATTATATAACGAAAAACCTTAAATTTTCTGTTAATTTTCATATAGCATTACAAAACTACGGTATAATTTTTATAAAAAACTAAATACAAAAAGTTCTTAATAAATAGAAAATTAGAAATAATTAGTCTTTAAAATTTTAATCACATTAGTTTTTGTTTCAGTTTATTGTTGTGCTTCAAGGCCGTAGCCAATATCTAATTTAATTTTTTGAAATTGAATCTGTAAAAGCGGAATGTCAAAATAAAATAGCTACAACAGTCGTTTCAAGTTGTCAGTCTGACGATCTGACAACTTGATACAGATCATCAAATTTCTTTAACTCAAATTCTTGAAGAATGCAATGAAAGTTTAAGCTATCTTCAAACTTAGCTGTTCCAACATATTCTATACTAGGAAAGCATTTTCGACAATAAAACATTTGAAAACATATCAAATATTAATTCAGCTGACACTAAAGTCCATATGTATCTGAAGAAGCATTTAAATGAGATTATAATTTTATTTGCAATGAAAAAGGCTTACATTTTATTTTGTAATTATATTAAAGTGGATTACTTGAATTCACAATAAAGCTTAATAAAATCTCTTAACACCTCTTCTATTCAGTTAGTAAAAAATTAATCTAAAATAAGATAAGAATAAAATTCTGGGCCTCATATCCCCTTCTGAAATATTTTTCTGGCTACGGCGTTGTTGTGCTTATCAATGAATTTTGATTATTCAAAAAAACCTTACATTTTTTCTTAACTTTCACATAATGATAGAAAACTGCTGTATAATTTTATGGAAAATAATTCTAGTTTTTTCAAATTATTTTGAACAATCATGAATTTCTATTTTGGTTATTGTTGTGCTTATTATTTTTCTTTGTATAGATAGTAATAATAGTTATGGAAACATTCTGTAGCCAAATGTAACTCTCTGGATAGCAGAGAACTTTCTTACATTTTCCTAATAAGTTCTTTTAAAAGCCATTAAGTCAACTTTTTTTTTTTTTTTTTTTTTCAGTTTGGTCCTTTTATTTTTCTTCATCTTAACCCCATGACCATCGAGCAAAAGAGAAAATTTGCAATGTTGTTTACTCTGTAATTTTTTTTTTTTAAGGCTAAAAAAAGATAAATTTTTAAACTTCATATAAAAAACGTAATTACATATGAGTATAATCCTTGAGAGTATCAATCATTAGTCGGTGTTTTAAAACTTCATTATACATTGGCCTCCAAAAGTTAAGGTACAACCAGTCTTTTGTGTCTAATTTGAAAACAAATGAAGATAAAAACATGAAATTTAGAAGAATTGTGTTTTAAACAGTTATTTATCAAATTTTACTTAATTTTAACATCATGCATGATTTACAAATAAAAAATTGCATTTTTTGCAAAAGTCCACTGTTTAATAAAAAAAAATAAATAGCAGTTTTTTGTGAAAAAAAAAAAAAAAATGTAATTGGATTTTAATAAGGCATGTGTCTGGCCCTACTTTATTGTAATGCCTTTGTGGCATCGACTTTCAATGCTGTCAATTAAGTTTTCGGACACTGGAAAGGGAAACAATTCCCATACATGGAGCAACACTTGTTCCAGCTCATTTAACGACTTTGGAGGAGGACTTACAGCAGCCACTTGTCTGCTGAGATAGTCCCAAAGATGCTCTATAGCAGGGCTGTCCAACACGGCGCCATGACGCCCTTTGAAGATTTTCTTGGCACCTCTTCAAATATTTCATTTTTCCAGATTTCTTTAAAACAAAATTCCATCTCCAAAGTTAATTTGCCTTAATATTAATTAATATTTGCATACTTTTTTATTACAGGTGTAATTAAAGTTTTTGGCTCCTTTATATGCAAAAGTCCTTAAAATCCCCTCCCCCCACCTCCTTTCATCTGCAAACCTCAGAAAAATGCAACGTTAAAATTTACTATATGTTTTTTGTTCAATTTTTTAGATGAATGACCACCAACTTAGGACGGCAGTGATTAACCACTGTACATACCATTTTGGTAACGCATACCACTTTGTCTGTGTATTCTGTAGGTATCGCTGTCACTGCTAAAGAGAAATAATATTGCATTTTTCGAATCATATAAATAATGGCACCCTTGGTTGTGTGCCACAAGCTAAGGTGTGCCCTTGCTTACTGAAATGTTGGACAGGCCTGCTCAATAGGATCAAAGTCTGAAGATTGTGCTGGCCATTCCATTCGCTTCAAATCTTTATCTTCTAGATCAGGCATGTCAAACTCGTTTACCGCCGCAGACCAAATAAGTATGACATACAAAGCCACGAGCCACATAAAAAAAAGTAGATAATATGATTACCATTGCACAGAATACAATTGGCAGGTACAACACACAGCCATGTTAAAGAGCTATTCATGCAAAGTTCCAAAATTATTATTACACATAGTTTATTTTATCTTGTATTTTAGAAAAAAATATTCAAAATTTACTTTTCATCAACCAAATCTGTAAAATTTAATTTCTAAATTGTATTTATTTTAAAAAATTGATTGTATACAATGGTCTGTTAATATTGATCTAGCAAAGGCATAGCTGTCAATCTTCCGAGTTTTCTTTGAGTAAAAGATAAAAATAAACATATTTTGAATCATCAAATTTATTTAATAAATTGTGTCGTATCTATGAGCTACTTATTTGATTTTATTTATTAGATACATTTTCTGTTTCAAATTATGTTTATGTGACTTGAAAAATAACAAGTTTGGTAGCTACCCAAAGATATTCAGGGTTCATACTCTATTTGAATAACAAAATTCTCTGACTTTTACAGACCATTTTCTCTACAATTCCATGCAGGGCCGTGCGAAGAGGGGGGGGGCAAAGGGGGCCTTCACCCCAGGCGCGGAAATGGAGGGGACGCCAAATTTATACTACCAACCACGGTTTAATTTATTTATTTATTCATTTTTGGTCATCGATCATTTTCTGGGGAATTTCTTTTTCTCTTTTCATCATTCTTTGTTTTCTGTCTCAAAATATCATGTTCTCTCCAACAAGTAAGTGCAATTTTCTCTTATGCTATTTAGTTGTTTGCAATTTCTGATTTAAAATTAAACCTTTTAAAGTTCCAACATAAACGCGAAATGTTTATTCAATAGAATTTATTTCTGTTTCTGTACTTGATTAGTTTTGTGTTACCTGTCACAAAAAGAAGGGGGTGGGGCACCAAATCGAAACTTTGCCCCGGGCGCAGTTTTCTCTTCGCACGGTCCCGAGTCCATGCCCTCAATTCACGACATTTTTAGAAATACGATTAGCAATTCTAGATCTTAATAATTAAATATACCTCTGAAATTTAAAAGTAATCTATAAAAATCTATTTTTTGATATTTAAAATATAAAAAATGAAAAACAATGAATCCATCCAAATTTTATATTTTTAAAAGTAACATTTTATTGATATTAGATTTCATATATCAACCATTCAAATATTTTTTGGCATTTCTACTACCATGTCATTTGTTTGTGTTGTTTCAGAAACCGCTTTTATGTAACTTTCAATTTTTTGTCTTTTAACAATTTAATTTTAGCTACACTTTTCTTTTTTGCTTGCTTTTTTCTTTCTTTTTCTTATTTAAATATTCATAATATCTCATCCTAGCCACCTTAACATAGCTCAATATTTCTTTCGCAGAAGTATGACCTATTTAGCAACAAATTTGTATGGCTAAAACAACATTATGTTAAAAATATGAATGTAGCAAAAATATTATTTGTTAGTAAAAAAATCTGAATTTTTTGCAGACTGAATTCGGAACTCGGAAGCAAGAGTGGCGCAAGATTTGCCCGACGAGGGGACATGGTGTCCCCGACAGGGGGGCCAAATTGGTAATATACATATATATATATATATATATATATATATATATATATATATTATATATATATATACAGGGGCGCGCCAGCAGTATCCGGCACCTGTATGCAGAACTTCAGTTGGCGCCCTATATCCTATATCCCTATCCCTCCACCCTAAATATATATATTAGGGTGGAGTAAAAAAACGAAAGTTGTAATTTTGATTTCGGATAGCAGCTAAAAGTTGACTTTTAGTACCTATAATATATGTGCAAAATTTCATCAATTTTGAAAATCCTCTTCAGGGCTCTACCACGACCTTTATATTTTCATTGTTTTACACAATAGGTTCTTACCATAAATTGTACATTTACCGTGTTTGTTGGTAATCTCGTACGACATTTTTATATTTAATATGTTTAGTTTAACTTCCTTTATCATTTCTAAATCTTAAGTCTTTATTTTAAAAATTTTGAAACGTTTTATTGAGTTTTACAAATTGTTTTTTCGTGTGAGTGGAGGCAAACCAAAATTTACCATTACTAGAAGTGCACTCGAATGACCCACATTTGGTTCTCTCTCAAAACTAAATGAAGTTGTTTTGCGAACAATAGCAGACGTTATAAAATGTTACTTATATACAAGACAAGAATTAAAACACAGTAGGAATGGTAAAGATCCACGAAAATCAGAGGTAATTTAAATCCCAAGAGAAAATATCAAAGAAATTTGGAAGAAAGCATGAATTCCTGTAATTTCCCAGAGGCGTACTGATCAAATAGACAACGATTTTTCTGAATACCAGAACCTTATTCGATTACCCAAATCCTACAGAAATGAAAATTACATGAAGAATGTTCAGTTTTTCAAAGTTGAAGATGTAAGTAAACTTCTAGACATTTTGACCTGCAATTGCAAGACAATTCCTAAATATACCTGTGAAAAATCAAATAAGGTGCCTCCAAAACAACAGCAATTTCTTCTTCATTAAAGGTCAACAAGAAAGGTGGTTATTGGCACAATCGATAAAGCCAACACAATTAATTTGATATAAAAGGAAAACTAGAAAACAAGGGACTCGATCAGGTCCGAAAAGGCAAATTTAAAGTCTGCAGCTAATCAGGACAGTACATTTGTTATATACCGTGACAGTGGTGATGAAGAAATAAGTAGTAGCTCTTCATCAGGGCGTGAGGAATTAATATCGTATCACAAACATCTACTTCTAAATAAAAGTACAAAAAGACAAATGAGAACACATCTACCTACGATTTCGAGGGTTTCTGATAGATGCGTGGCAGCAATAGCTTCTGCAACTGTACAAGATATTGGCATTGTAAAAGAAAACGATTCATCACATATAATTGACCGAAGAAAAGTACGCAGAGAACGAAAAAAACTAGAGAATGTTATAAAAAGGTAATCTGAAAGCTTTAGAAACAGGAATTGAAAGTATATTTTTTTCTGGTAGAAAAGGTAAAACACTACATCAAGAGAAAATTGGATATATATTACATCGAAGAATTATAAGTTAAGAACATGTATCTCTGATTAAAGAGCCAAATTCACTGTAGCTGGAACATTAAACCATTTTCTGGATCAGGAAAGCATATTTCAGAAAGCATTTAAAATACTGCACTGAAAACAACATAAATCTTGACACACTTATGTAATATAGGTTGTTACGGAACAGCTGTAAACACTGGGTGAAAAAATGATGCTATTATATTTTTGAAACAAAGTTTGAAAGATGCATGAAATTAGTTACTGAAGCATCATTAGCAGTTATAGAAGTAGAAGCAAGGGACGAATATATACTAGCAAAAATTAAATCACGAAAGATGCTAATGCCTAGTTTTGATACCAAAGGCCAGTATAAATTAGAGTGAAATGTCAGATCGTCTTACAGTATACATCTTATATTTCTTCTATTGTATTCCTATATATTCATAAAACTGTCTTTCCTATATATTCAGAGGACTATCTTTCATGTATATTAAAAAAATAAAAATGAACTGTATATCTATTTATTGTGCTTCTTATTAACTTCATGGCGAACAATTCACATTTTAGGGTTAACTTTAAGATGTCAAAACATGGTGACACTTGGATTGATCACAATACTTTCGCCAGTCATATTTTATGGGTTATTTTACTGAAATCAAAGAAATTCTGTTAAAAAGAAGAAGAATTTACACTACATAGTGCAATCTTGGTTTTTCATATATAAAAGGTATAATTTTTAAAAGATGGTAGTGCCCTAAAGATGAATTCCAAATGAAATGAAACTTTAACGTAATATTTACTGTGCCAAAAGGCAAATTTTGTGACCTCTCCGAAGAAAAAATTCCCAAAAGAAAAATTCACGATCACTTACACTCCCTTGTTTTCTCACGTGTAAAGGGCATAATCTTTAAGAGCTGGTAGAGCCCTAAAGATGAATTCCAAATGAAATGATAATTTAACCTGAAATTCAGTGTGCCAAAAAGCAAATTTTAAGATCTATCCAAAGAAAAAATTGGGGAAAAAATTTTTCATGGTCATTTTCACGCACACACACACACACATACATATATATATATAAAGTTTTTCAATGAGTATAAATATATAGCTGCAAACCTTCCGTTATTTTAAATTTTTTTTCCCCAAGTCAAATAAATCTATTTTGAACAAGAAAATTTATTTAATAACACGCGTCTTCTTCCTATAAGATTCTTATTTGATTTCATTTATTGAATAAAATTTCAGGTTCAAAATATTGGTATTTGATTTTTAAAAAAATAATAAAAAAAGAAAACTGCCCAGTTAAACTGAGGGCATTGAGCTCACAGGCTATTCACACTAATTGTATATTATACTCTTATTTCAAAGAATTTGAAATATGCCCCTCGAAAAATAAAGAAATCAACAATATATTAAGGGAGGGGGGTCATCCCCCCGTTACCCCCCCCCCCCATAGTTAACTAATGAACCCCTTAAACTAATCAGGGAAGTCTCTAATTACAATAAATATATATACAAAATTTGAAGAAAATCGATAATTCTGCATGAAAAACCCATTTATCTAAATTAAGGGGGGATTAGCCCCCTTTCCCCCTTTATACTTAACCAATGACCCCCCAAAACTATTCAGAGAAGCGCATTATTACAATGAACCTATATATACAAAATTTGAAGAAAATCGGATAATTCTGCAAGAAAAACCCATTTATCTAAATTAGGGGGGGTTATACCCCCTTTCCCCCTTTATACTTAACCAATGAACCCCCAAAACTATTGACAGAAGCGCATTATCAAAATGAACTTATATACAAAATTTGAAGAAAATGGGATAATTCTGCATGAAAAACCCATTTAGCTAAATTAAGGGGGGATTAGCCCCCCTTTCCACCTTTATACTTAACCAATCACCCCCCAAAACTATTCAGAGAAGCGCATTATCACAATGAACCTATATACAAAATTTGAAGAAAATCGGATAATTCTGCATGAAAAACTCATTTATCTAAATTGGGGGGTTATCCCCCCCTTTCCCCCTTTATACTTAACCAATGAACCCCCAAAACTATTGACAGAAGCGCATTATCAAAATGAACCTATATACAAAATTTGAAGAATATGAGATAATTCTGCATGAAAAACCCATTTATCTAAATTATGGGAGGTTAGCCCCCCGTTTCCCCCCTTTATGCTTAACCAATGAACCTCCAAAACTAATCAGGGAAGCACCTTATCACAAGGAACCTATAAACAAAATTTAAAGTAAAACGGTTAGTTCTATCAAGAGTTATCGCGTTACGTACATACATACATACGTACGTACAGAACCGGCGGGCACATAAGCTCTCAGGCTTTGATAGCCTGTGTGGGGCGATTTTCCCGTCGGGAAAATCCCGTGGGGTGATTTCCCGTCGGCCCCGCTTTCAGTGTCGGGCGATTTTCCCCAAACACTAATCAGCACCAATTTATATCAGGTACTAACTGAATATAAAGTTTTATTAAATTTCGTGGATTAGTTCTTGAGATAGAGCGCCCACAAAATTTTTGTCACATACATACAGACAGAATCACAGACAGACATTTTCTAAAAACTTTCAAATCTTGTTCAGGACCTTCTAAAACGTATAAATCCGTCGAAAATTTTCATGAATCCAATACTTTCTTCTTATAAAGATAGAAGAAAGTAAAAATGAAAACATTAAATTAAAATAATTCCCGGTCGGCTTTTTAAAATATCGCTGCTTTCGGGTACCGTATCTTTATACAAATTTTTATACAAAATAACTCTGCATGTCAACCCGAAACTCGAAATAATTGAAACCCAACCCGAAATATTCAAACCTGAACCCAAAGCGAAAGAAATTAATAAATATCTTAAAGCTGTTCTCAAATACAAAGGGGCTACTTTCACACACATATTTTAATTCATTTTTATTCAGAAACGCATGAAATGGGCAGGCATTGTTATTCAAAAACTTTATAATCGAAACACATTTTCCATTTTTAGGTAAAGATAGAAGATCTTTCAGAAAACACTGTCAAAGTCCACGTTTTGAACCGAATTCCAGATGCTTCAGCGCCAGAAAGGAGAAAAACGTGTTGTCACCTGACACGAATCGCTTATATAACTCGATAAGTAATTTATTTATCAAAAATTAGAAAACTCATTTCGATTCCAAATTGCTTCAATAGTCTCAAAAGTCATCTGTCAATTTTATGCCTTTGCGTTTAAAAATGAGCCGAAATTATGTCAGAAAATTTTTCGTTGTTCAGCAGATCATTTAATACAATTACTGAAATGTAGTCTACAATTACATCTCTAAAATCATTTTTTTTTTCGTGTATAAAAATTAACCCATTTACATTCATTCAAATCTATAGTATTTTTCATTTGCAAAATATTCACGCCTTTCTTTTGAAAAATCGTGTGAACCCTAACCCGATCTGAAAGAGTCAAAACAGACACGAACCCAAAACATGTAAAGTTGACTCGACCCGCAACTTCAACCCGACCCGATACGAACAGCGGGTTGGTCGGGTTACACGACACAATGCAGGACTCTAATCTGAAACAATATTCTGGAGAACTTTTTCAAAAAAAATCAGGTTACTCAAACACGACGTGAAAGAATCAAAATTCAACTCGAAACCGAAACAATTGCAGTCAACCTGACATGCAACGAAAAAAATCAGCGCCAACCTAACCCACAGATCGTTTATTTTAAAAACACTAACCTCGAGTCGTTTTTTTTAAAACTAACCACCACCCGACTGTTGGGAGGTGTGCAGGAAAATTGGGTTATCCGACTCGACTCTACTCTACTCCGAAATCAAAATATTTTCCCCTACAGCAATTAAATTTTAACGACAAATTTTTTTGTCTAACCGAAATTCGGAATACTTCTATCCCTTAATCCAACCCGAAAAAAAAAAAAAAATCTATAGTTTAATACAATTATGAAAAAATAATTTACAATCATTTTTCTAACATCAATTCTACCTTTTATGTAGACAATCAAACATGTAAAAAGATTCATTCTTATTTAAATATCTAGATCTAGTTTTTCATCTGAAACAACAACGTAGAGTTTTATTGTAGAATCGTGTTAACCCGAACACGACGCGAAAGTATCAAAACTCAACCCCGAAACGATTACAGTAAACCCGACTCGAATCCAACAGCAACAACAACAAAAAATTAGCTTCAACCCGAATCACGGGTGGTCGGATTCAGGTAAAATCGGTTTACCCGACCCGACACAGGATTCTAATCTGAAACAATATTCTGAACAGTTTTTTGAAAGCCAGAGAAGCAAGAATCAAAACTCAACCCGAAACCGAAACAATTGTAGTTAACGCAGCTTACACAGAAATAAGTCACCACCTACCTGACCCACGAGTCGGGTTTTTTATAAACTAACCCCAGGTCATTTATAAAAAACTAACCTGCCCCAACTGGGATCAGGTCGGTTCGTGGGCAGTTCCCTGACCCGATGCAGGATTCTACTCCGAGGTCAAAATATTTTCCCCCACGACAATTGAATTTGGATCCCGGATCCCCCTCTAGCGCCACCCTTGACCTCGAATTCATATTCGAGGCAAGGGCGGCGAGGTCAATCTCGAACCGAACGAACCTTCGACACCATATACCATTTTTAAAAATGTATCGCGCTACAATACAAACTAATAGAAAAAATAACGACTACTGTATTTTCGCAACTTGTAGCACGCTACTTCCGACCCCTGGTTACAACCAACTAGAGCCCTGCTCGTGTAATAAATAAAATTTGCGGCCAAAATTTGCAAGTTTTATATAAAAACAACCCGAACCAAACAAAAATATTTGGTCCACTCGCCAGTCGATCCGAAAACAAAATACTTTCACCTGAAGCCGAAATACTTTAATTTGAACCCGAAATATTTCAATTCCACCCAATCCGAAAGCCCCAATCGGAGAAAATTGATCCAAAACTTAATGTAATTATCGAAAACTTAATCATATTTCTAAATCAAACTTAATCATATTTCTAATATCGATTTTGTCCTGTATGTTGAAAAATAAATATGTAATTATTCATACTCGAAAATATATAGATTTTCATCAAAAATAGGTTGGGTTGTACCGACCCGGACCCGAAAATTCCGTTTAAAGCCAACCCGAACCCAAAAAATTTTGAACCAAAATCAACAAAAAAATTTTCGTTGACCTCAACCTCAAATACTTCAACTCGAAACAAAAAATAATTCTCGAAACAATTAATATTAAAAAATATATAGTTTTTCATTTTAAGCTATATTTTGGAGTTTCTTTAGAGAAATCGGGTCAACCAGAACCATATCCGTAAGTGTCAAAACTCAACCCGAAACCGACCTGAACCCGAAGCAGTTAAAGTTAACTCGACTCGAACCGACCCGCAGTTAAAATATACAAGTCCGACCCGCAACAAAAAGACCAGCATCAGTCCGATACGATCCAAACCACGAGCCGGGTCGGGTTAAGTTTACCCCACACGATGCAGGACTCTAGCCTCAACTTGAGGCCGATAAAAAAAAAATCCCTGACGGCTCGGCCTACAGGCACAGGTAAATTTCGAAGACGCAGACCGTGGGGCGCCTGTTTGTCGGGAATTGCGGAAGAAATGACCTTTTTACGATGATGCGGCAGTTGGAACCGCCTACTTCGAAACCTAACTTGTTTGCAGGCGGAATCGGCAGGGATTTTTTTTTTTTTTTTTTTTTTTTTTTTTTTGCTATAACGGTGGGTCCTATAAAAAACTTGTCAATATAAAAGTTTTAAATAATATTAAGAGGATTAATAATAAATTTAAGCGGATTTGAAATCTTGAGAATTGGCGAAGTTATGAATTTTTTTCTTCTAAACCCCCCTTCCCCCCCCCCTTAAGGCAATTTTTAATTATATCAAAAATCAGTCATACATAAATTTTCGGCCCTTTTCCTAGAAGTAATAATAACTTCAAACGGATTCGATACGTGTCATAAGTAAGAAATTATGAGTTTTTTTCTGTTTTCACAAAAAGCGCCCCCCCCCCCCCTTGGTTCGATTTTGTCCATTAACGAACTTGACCGAGACTGTATGCCCCTTGATTTTATGTATCAGTTTCGAAAATATGCGGGAGTTGGAACCGCCTACTTCGAAAAATAACTTGTTTGCAGGCGGAGCCGGCAGGGATTTTTTTTGTTTTTATTTTTTTTTTTGCTATAACGGTTGGTCCTATAAAAAACTTGTCAATATAAAAGGTTTAGATAATATTAAGAGGATTAATAATAAATTTACGCGAATTTGATATCTTGTGAATTGACGAAGCTATGATTTTTTTTCTTCTAAAACCCCCCTTTTTTCCCCCCCTTGGGGCCATTTTTAATTATATCAAAAATCTGTCATACATACATTTTCGGCACTTCTCCTAGAAGTAATAATAACTTTAAACGGATTCGATATGTATCATAATTAAGAAATTATGGGGGTTTTTCTGTTTTCACAAAAAGCCCCCCCACCCTCCCCCCCCTTGGTTCGATTTTGCCCATTAACGAACTTGACCGAGATTTTATGCCCCTTGATTTTATGTATCAGTTTGTAAAAGATTAATGCAGAATTTTTCCAGTTATCGTGGTCAGAAAAAAGTGACATAGATAGATAGATAGATAGATATATAAACTTTTGAACTGGGGGTGGTTTTGGGTTCTGGGAGTCATAATCGGCGTAGATCTGCAAAAATTTTTCAAAATTTCCAACTTAGGTGAGAATGTAATAGGTAGTATTTCTTACGAAATCTACCTAAAAGTTTCGTCCTTCGCATTCCGACCCGAACCCGAAATACCTCAACCCAAGCCGACCTGAAATCAAATATTAAATTACAACTTTTAAACAGCAAAATTAAAGGCATTGCGTCGCACAGGAGCAAATGGCTTGCCGAAACAAAAAAATCCCTGACGGCTCGGCCTACAGGCACAGGTAGATTTCGAAGACGCAGACCGTGGGGCGCCTGTTTGTCGGGAATTGCGGAAGAAATGACCTTTTTTACGATGATGCGGCAGTTTGAACCGCCTACTTCGAAACCTAACTTGTTTGCAGGCGGATTCGGAAGGGATTTTTTTGTTTTTAATTTTTTTTTTTTTGGTATAACGGTTGGTCCTATAAAAAACTTGTCAATGTAAAAGTTTTAGATAATATTAAGAGGATTTATAATAAATTCAAGCGGATTTGAAATCTTGGGAATTGACGAAGTTATGCATTTTTTTCTTCTACCCCCCCCCCCCCCCCTCTTAAGGCAATTTTTAATTATATCAAAAATCTGTCATACATAAATTTTCGGCCCTTCTCCTAGAAGTAATAATAACTTCAAACGGATTCGATACGTATCATAATTAAGAAATTATGGGTTTTTTTCTGTTTTCAGAAACCCCCCCCCCCCCCCCCATCCCTCCCCTGGTTCGATTTTGCCCATTAACGAACTTGACCGAGATTTTATGCCTCTTGATTTTATGTATCAGTTTCGAACAGATGCGGGAGTTGGAACCGCTTACTTCGAAAAATAACTTGTTTGCAGGCGGAGCCGGCAGGGGTTTTTTTGTTTTTAATTTTTTTTGCTATAACGGTTGGTCCTATAAAAAACTTGTCAATATAAAAGTTTTAGATAATATTAAGAGGATTTATAATAAATTTAAGCGGATTTGAAATCTTGGGAATTGATGAAGTTATGAATTTTTTTCTTCTAAACCCCCCCTTCCCCCGCTTAAGGCAATTTTTAATTATATCAAAAATTTGTCATACATAAATTTTCGGCCCTTCTCCTAGAAGTAATAATAACGTCAAACGGATTCGATACGTATCATAATTAAGAAATTATGTTTTTTTCAGTTTTCACAAAAAGCCCCCCCATTCCCCCCCCCTTGGTTCGATTTTGCCCATTAACGAACTTGACCGAGATTTTATGCCCCTTGATTTTATATATCAGTTTCGAAAAGATGCGGGAGTTGGAACCGCTTACTTCGAAAAATAACTTGTTTGCAGGCGGAGCCGGCAGGGATTTTTTTTTGTTTTTAATTTTTTTTTTTCTATAACGGTTGGTCCTATAAAAAACTTGTCAATATAAAAGTTTTAGATAATATTAAGAGGATTAATAATAAATTTACGCGGATTTGATATCTTGTGAATTGACGAAGCTATGATTTTTTTTCTTCTAAAACCCCCCTTTTTTCCCCCCCTTGGAGCCATTTTTAATTATATCAAAAATCTGTCATACATAAATTTTCGGCCCTTCTCCTAGAAGTATTAATAACTTTAAATGGATTCGATACTTATAATAATTAAGAAATTATGGGGGGTTTTCTGTTTTCACAAAAAGCCCCCCCACCCTCCCCCCCTTGGTTCGATTTTGCCCATTAACGAACTTGACCGAGATTTTATGCCCCTTGATTTTATGTATCAGTTTGTAAAAGATTAATGCAGAATTTTTCCAGTTATCGTGGTCAGAAAAAAGTGACATAGATAGATCCATCTATTTAAAGCAGTTTGGTAATTTTGTCAAATTTCCATCGAATTTCGACCGAGTACGCATGCGTCAAAAAAGGACCGGCCAATGAGGCGAAGGTCTATTCCTGTCTCCAAACGTATTTGGGATCAAGATGAAATCAACTCCTGTTGTTTTATGGCCCCACCAGTGGCTGAGAGGTTGTGCTCTCGAAGCTGGTAGACGGGAGGTGCTGGGTTCGATCCCAATCGCGCCCGTCGGCCTAATCGTTCGGAGTTTTCGTGGTTTTCTTCGAGCCGTGGATTTATCCATGCGTAAATACGGGTTAGGTTCCCTTAGAAAGACCCCCACGAAGGGCACTCCCCCCGGGCCTATATCCCAAGTGCAGATAATTGGCCGTCAACAATCAACCCAACCCAACCTGTTGTTTTATGGCTTCTTCCACGTTGCGTTAAACCTAGGAAGATATTTATATAAAAATCTGTGGAGTGTTTAGAAGGTATTTATTTTATTTATTGTTGTATTTATTGTAATTTATATGAATACTTAGGTATCCATTTCGGATTTACTGTGTAACATGAATTTAGGTTCATTTAAAGTTCGCGAAATCAAATCATTTTGTTTATATAGTACAGAAAATAATTATTCAATCGTAAATAAAAATATAGTAGAACATGTAATACAAAATTGGACCACTTATATTCCGTTTATGATCGGGTATGAATCTTATGGTGTTCCGATTGCTAATGAAAACTATTATGTAAATATAATGTCAAAAGACAGTACGCACGGTAGTAATATTTTTATTATTATGTGTTCGAAAAAAGCGAATCTGAGCGTCTGATTATAAATTATAAAATATTATTTCTGTATTTAGCAACTAAATATTTAATAAATATGCAGGAATGTGACTAGCTTTATGTGAATGTATAATATATATAAGTCTGAACTTTAGCATTATTTTTTAACAGAAATATATTATCTCTATTCGATTTAAAAGTTTTGTCATTACATAAGTGTGCTATTTTATTTGTAAAGAGTATGTATGCATTATATTGGTTGTATGTATACAAATCTTTAGAATGTTTTGATTTGCAAACTCTTAATATTTGAATAATGTTTACATTATATTTGTTTGTATGTATACAAACAATATATGTATACAAAGAAGTATATATACAAACAATGTATCATGTAACAATATTAATATTTACATTGTATTGTTTGTATGTATACAAATCTTGAATGTTTTAATTTATTACATTCATTTTTTACCAATTTGCATGTTCGTTCATGGGCGATTCATATGAAACTCATAATTTGTCACAAATTGGTGATTTTATTGATTTAGTGCTTTGCCCAGGAATGTGGAAAAAAAACTATTTTTGACATCGGGTGAAATGAATGAGGTTATTTCGGTTTTTATTTTGTATATAAAAAATGTTATATGTAAAAAAATCCTGGTCATTAATCACATTGTTTTTTGTATATTTAAAGACGATTACTTATTCTTTGTAATTCTTTTTTTGTTGGGGGTTTTTGAGCAAAATAATATTACTTCATAGCTAGAACCAGTTCCGCTTAATCATTAATATTTACTTAATCCTTTGACCGCTGAGCAAATGGGCAAATTTGTAATGTTTTTTCTGTTATTTTTTTTAAATGTCAAAAAAAGATAAATTTTCAAACTTGGTATAAAAAACTTAGGTACTTCTCTATTATCCCATCGTCCACTTTTCATAACAAAATACTATCGCCAAACTGTATGATTAAATGCCAAAAATGCAGTCCCATTTACTTGATGTCGGAAGCATTATACGTGTTTGTTATGTCGTCAAGTGGTTTTTAATTCAACATTTGCACATATTAATGACAACGTTCTCCCGTTTATTTGGCGTTACAGTTTGGCGATAGTTTTTTGTTATGAAAAGCGGTCGATGAGATAATAGAGAAGTACCAAAACGTAATTACGTATATGAGTAGATTCCTTGACAGTATTAATCATTACTCAATATTTTAAAACTGCATCATATTTGTAGAATTATATTAATTTAAACAATGCTTCTATTGAAGTGTGAAGAAGCACATACTTCTATGAAGAACCATATATTTACATAATCGTTTTCATTAGCAATCGGAACACCATAAGATTCATCCCCGATAATAAACGGACTATAAGTGGTCCAATTTTGTATTACGTGTTCTACGATATTTTTACGTACGTTTGAATAATTATTTTCTGTACTATATATACAAAATGATAGAGATCTAAAAACACAATTTCCATCGGATTGATTTCGCGAATGTTAAATGAGCCTAAATTCATTTTTAAACAGTAAATCCGAAATGGACACCTAAGTATACATACAAATTATAATAAATAAAATAAATACCTTCTAAACACTCCACAGTGAGTTCTATATAAATACCTTCCTAGGTTTCATATAATGTGCAAGAAAAAAAAAAAAACAGGAGATGATCCCAAACACGTTTCTAGAGACAGTAATAGACCCTCACCTCATTGGCTGGTGATTTTTTTGATGCATGCGTATTGGGTCGAATATTGTTGAAAAATGATTTTGAAGAAAAAATCGGGAAATTCACAAAATGGTTTCGGGAAAAACTTCACCAAATGGTTTCAAAATTCTTTGAGTGACAGCGGGAAAAAAATTTCATTTTACATTCAATCATCGCAATTGGCGAGTGTGACTATTAAGTTTAGCCAGTACTGGCAATAACATCAATTACCAATTTTCAGTATTACTCGCCGATTGGTGAGTGTTAATTTTGTCTTATATCACAAACTGTATTTACATATACTACTAGATATAATGATTATGAACCATGATTTTTCTATTATTGGGCGAGATTCATGTTTTTTCAGCAATTCTTTGACGAAATTCGTGTTTTTTTCAGCGATCCTTTGAAGAATTTCGCATTTTTCTCGTGATCCTTAACGAAATTCGCATTTTCCAGCGATTCTTTGATAAAATACATTTTATTCCGCATTTTTTAGACGAAATTTAGTAAAAAAGCGTGATCTTTTGGTGAACTTTCCTTTTTTGCGATTCTTTGACAAAATTTGCTTATCTTTCACAATCCTTTTGCATAATTAATGTTTTTTCTGTTTGACAAAATTCGTGTTTTTTCAGCGATCCTTTGAAGAAATTCGCATTTTTCTCGTGATCCTTAACGAAATTCGCATTTTCCAGCGATTCTTTGATAAAATACATTTTATTCCGCAATTTTTAGACGAAATTTAGTAAAAAAGCGTGATCTTTTGGTGAACTTTCCTTTTTTGCGATTCTTTGACAAAATTTGCTTATCTTTCACGATCCTTTTGCATAATTAATGTTTTTTCTGTTGTCTTTTAACGAAAGTCATGTTTCCCCATGATCCTTTGATGAATTTAGTGTTTTTTCCTCAATCATTTGACGAAATCTGTGATTCCCCCCCCCCCCCCGCGAAAATTGGTTGGATGTTTTTAGTCTGCAGGTGCCCTAAAAAGTCTGTGACGCCCGTTGCTGCATTGCACACGTTCTTCCATGTGGCATCGAACGAAGGAAATTCATCCTAAAGAATCATTGTTTCATTCTTGACATTTCTGGAAAGAAACAACGTTCAACTCATTGGCTGAATTGTAAAGGGCGAAATGTGTCAAACATTAGCGGAAAGAAAGTGCGCAATTTGTTCGTTCATGGATAAAATCATGAAATTCATTAATCGATAGTTGATAAATTGCGAAATTCGTTAATCGATAGCGGAAAAATCGCAAAATTCATTAATCGACAGTGGAAAAATCGCAAAATTCATCAACTGGTTTCGGGGGGAAAAGTTTTCGAATATCGTCGAATGGCTTCGAGAAAAAAAATCACAATCCGTCAATTTCGGGGAAAAAACCGTGAAATTTGCCAAATGGTTTCGAAATTTGTCGAGCGACAGCAGAGAAAAAAATCTTTTTCCATTCAATCATCGCAATTGGTGAGTGTGACTATTATGTTTGACCAGTGGTGGCAATAAAGTCCATTGCCAAATTTTCAGCATTACTCGCTGTTTGGCAAGTGTTAATTTTGTCCTATACTTCAAAATCCTTTTGATCATATCATCAGTGTGCAGGACAATTTTTTTACGGGAGACCATTTGATGAATTTTGTGATTTTTGCATTATCGATTGACTAATTTTACTGCTATCGATTGTTGAATTTTATAATTTATCAACTATTGATTAGCGAATTTCATGATTTTTTCCATGAACATTTGACGAATTACGCAAAAAAATTAAGAAAATCGTTAAATTGTCTTGAGTAAAATAAATTTAATATTGTCAAATGCCTTCGAGAAAAAAGTTGCAAGTTGAAACGCCTGTGACCTCTTTTTCATGATATGCATCTCGGGTCTATCCCCCCACTCCCCCCCCCAAGTGGGACACTTTTCTAAATTTTGCAGACACCTCTCATGTGATATATCGCTGGAAAAGTCTTTGACCGCTTATTCATGTTATGCATCTCCGGGGTCCATCCCGCCACACCCCTCCCCCCCCCCCTAAGGGAGGCACTTTTATAAATTTTGTTGACACCCCTCATGTCATATATTGCTGGAAAGGTCTGTGACTGCTTAATCATATTATGCATCTCCGATGTCCATCTCCCCGCTTTGCCCCCCCCCCCCAAAGGGTACTTTATAAATTTTGCACTTTTATAAATTTTGTTGATACCCCTCATGTCATATATTGTTGGAAAGGTCTGTGACCACTTAATCATATTATGCATCTCCAATGTCCATCTCCCCACTTTGCCCCTCCCCCCCCCCAAAAGAAAATTTTCTAAATTTTGTTGACACCCCTCATGTCATATATTGTTTGAAAGGTCTGTGACTGCTTAATCATATTATGCATCTCCGATGCCCATCTCCCCACTTTGCCCCCCCCCCAAAGGGTACTTTATAAATTTTGCACACAACACTCATGTTATATATCATTGGAAAGGTCTATGACTGCATAATCATATTATGCATCTCTGATGTCCATCTCCCCACTTTGTCCCCCCCCCCAAAGGGTACTTTATAAATTTTGCACACAACCCTCATGTTATATATCATTGGAAAGGTCTGTGACCACTTAATCATATTATGCATCTCCAATGTCCATCTCCCCACTTTGCCCCCCCCACCCCCCCAAAGGATACTTTTCTAAATTTTGTTCACACCCCTCATGTTATATATTGTTGGAAAGGTCTGTAACTGCTTAATCATATTATGCATCTCCGATGTCCATCTCCCCACTTTGCCCCCCCCCAAGGGGTACTTTCTAAATTTTGCACACAACCCTTATGTTATATATCATTGGAAAGG
Organism: Maratus michaelseni; assembly: GCA_963931845.1. Classification (NCBI taxonomy): domain Eukaryota; kingdom Metazoa; phylum Arthropoda; class Arachnida; order Araneae; family Salticidae; genus Maratus; species Maratus michaelseni. Next base: position 207,523,367 of record OZ007592.1, read on the forward strand.
TCTGTGACCACTTAATCATATTATGCATCTCCCATGTCCATCCCCCATTTTGACCCCCCCAAGGGGGTACTTTTCTAAACTTTGCACACACCCCTCATGTGATATATCAATGGAAAGGTCAGTGACCGCTTAATCATATTATGCTCCCCACTATGAAATTTGATAAGTTAAAGCAACTATAAATTTTATTTTTATGGTACTATCAAGTTGTTTGCCGTCAAATTTTGACGGGTTCCATCTAGTATATATATATATATATATATATATATATAAAGTTTTGAACTCGGGGTGGTTTTGGGTTCTGGGAGTCATGATCGGCGTAGATCTCCAAAAATTTTTCAAAATTTCCAACTTAGGTGAGAATGTAATAGGTAGTATTTCTTACGAAATCTACCTAAAATAAGAACATGATGATGACTTTGTTTAAGTTAAACGAAATGCATCGAGATGGGAAACACGGTCACCTAACAGATAAACTGACATAATTCTTTTTCTTTCCTTTTATTTTTACAAACGACAGACAATTGAAGGCCTGAACAAATTAATCACTGCGAAAGGAAACAGTTATATTACATGTATCCGAATAAATATATTAAAGTTAGGATAATAGATTGCCTTTTGATTAGAAAATAAGTTATTTTGATTATATTAATTTACTAATACAGTAGAAGATCTTTATAATGCAAACCTAAAAACCCGAGGTTGTGCGTTACATAGATCACATTTCACACATCATTAAATTTAGCTTGTAAAACATGGCCAAATATGTGTGAAACACACCAAAATGCATTGGAGTATCTTTATATTATTGCATTCTTTATTACCAGGAGTTGTGCAGATTATAATTTTTTGCATAATATAGATCATTTCACACATTGTTAAATTTACTTTATAAACATTGTCCAAACATACCTGTATCAAATCATAGCAATTTTTGCAGTAATTAGCTCTGAATTAAGGAGATAAAGTTGAACTAATGTATCAAATTTAGTCTTCTAGAGCAGAGGTTCCCAAAGTGTGCTCCGCGGAGCCCTTGGGGCTCCGCTTATACTTTTCAGGGGCTCTGCGGCGTTCCAAGAAAATAAATAAAACATGAAAGAAATTAGCATATTGCAAGGGAAACTTTTTCGAAAGTATGTAGGAATTTGTGTGTGTGTGTCAAAAATAAATACATCTATCACTGGGTTGAAAAATACTACAATATATATTTTTTAAAATCATATAAAAATTTGCATTATACATGTATTCACTTTCTATAGAATATTTTTGGTTTGAACTACTTTATTTTATGTTTCTGCATTTAATGGGTTTTAAAAATTTTATACAAAATAATCTACAAGAAATAGAAATGAATCGAATGCACAAAGTGAATCGGAAGAGCAAAGGCGTTGTTTATGTTATTTGTGTTAATTTTAGTTATTTAAATTTTCATACTGTTTTTCATAGTAAAACAATGTTTTTCACTTAAAACATCTTTTTTTATTACATCTTGTATCATTTAAATCCCCTCATTAGATTTATTTTACATTTGTGTATATTGTGTATACATATTTCTTTTCTTTTTTTTTTTTAATGTAATATTCGACCATCAGGAGAAGGCGGCTCTGACGTATGAGTCACGTGTGGTCAGAAAAGATTATTTCAAAAATTTAGCGGACGGAAGAAAGGGAAGAGAATTTTTCGACAGTGAGCTTTAATTTAGGATTACCTTATTTGTCTAGTTATCGCCTTTTGATGTAGAATGGAAATAAAATTATGCATATATGTGCTTGCTTACAAGATTTTTATTGAAGGAAAACATAAATACATATTTTAAACTATGTTAGCGATAACATGTATCTTAAAAATATTTTTATTTTTCTGGTATTGGAAAGAAATTGGTTTTAGAAATGAAAATCTCAGTATAAACAAATGTGGTCTAAAAATTCTGGGATGCTTAATGTTTTTATAATAGACTCATTAATTAAAAATGAAATATAAAGTAAAGCACCTTTCATACATTGAATTTTCATGCCTTTTTTTCATTTGAATGTTTTGAATCTTAAATCGAAATTTATTCCATTATATAGTAATGTTAAAATATTTGCTTATACGATACAAGAAAATTCTTAATTTCATTTATACGTTTCTCCGAAGGATACTTCCGAAGCTTGATTAAGTATAAAGTAACAAAAAAATAATAAATTTTTTCTTTTCTTCTTTCTTTCTTTATTTTATTTCATTATTATTTTTTAAAAATATTATTACTTTGTTAATATAAAGTTGTTAAAAGTTCTCTAAAAAAATTTTAAATTTTTATTTATAACTAGCTGACTTGCCCGGCGTTGCCCGAGCCCCTGTAATAAACTTAAATCTCTTTAAAAATGAAACTTTGGCCACTGTCTACGATGGATTCGGCACCGTATACCGGGCATGCTCGTATGCACCGGAAAATCTTTTATTTCCCCATACCACCGCCAGGGGAGCATTCTTTTCTAAACAAACCTCTTTCTGAGGAATTTCTGAGACAGGTCTCCGCTGCCTACGTTACTGTATAGTAGGCGTGCTACAAAATTGAGCTGGTTTCGAGAAGATGGGAACATTATTAGCCGAGTTATTGAAATAAGGCACAGTTAGAGAAAATAACCTTGAGTGAGGTGCCGGTGGGGGGATGTTCAAGTGTCCTTCAGAAAATGACTAATTAGGAGGCCCACTATGCATATTTAAAAATTCGTTCGTATGGTTATGCTAGGAACTTAATTACAAATTTCGCTTAAATTATTATTCGAAAATAGTGGTAACCGCTACTCATAAATTTAGTTTAATGTTATAAAGGGTGACTATAAAGTTAAATATAATATTTGGAATCATTTCGTTGCAATCGGAAAGATAGTTGCTGAGATATGGAAACGGATCATAGTTAGAGAAAAAACCTTGAAGGAAGGGCCAGGGGGGGGGGGGAGCTGTTCAAGTGCCCTTCAGCAAATGACTAATTAGGAGGCCCACTATGCATGTTTAAAAATTTGTTCGTTTGATTAAGCTAGGAACTTAATTACAAATTTAGCTTAAACTATTATTCGGAAATAGTGGTAACCGCTACTCATAAATTTAGTTTAATGTTATAAAGAGTGACTATTAAGTTAAATATAATGTTTGGAATCAGTTGCGTTGAAATCGGAAAGATAGTTGCTGAGATATGGAAACGGAGCATAGTTAGAGAAAAAACCTTGAAGGAGGGGCCGTAGGAGGAGGGGTTGTTCAAGAGCCCGTCAGCAAATAACTAATTAGAAGGATCACTATGCATATTTAAATATTGATTCATTTGGTTAAACTAGGAACTTAATTTGAAATTTCGCTTAGACTATTATTCGGAAATGAATGCTGATTTTTACGATAATTTAGTAAAAATGGAACTGGTTTGGAGAAGTTTGGAACACTATTAGCTGAGATTTAAAATAGCGGTATTCTCTATATAAAACAGCAATTAAACACTACGGGTGCAGCTAAAAATGTCAAAATTGTTAAATGTAATTAGACCCTTGCCCCTCTCCATTCCCGCAAATATAAAAAATAATCTGTTAAACAAAGTTTTCTGTATTAATAATCTCTATCATAATAATATATGTCATGTAAAAAAAGAACTTAAACCCGGCTAATTGTCATGAAGAAAAACGGGCCTAGAAAGTATTTCAAACAGGGGGATGTCTGTGTAATTTGTCATGTGCAGGTGGCGCAACAATAGCATGGCTTTACACTGATAACTTCAATCCATATTGAAACTATTTAGTCAGAAATATTTATCTATGCATCGCTACTCTGGTTTATTTAATTACTTCTGTGAAGAATCGATGCAACCAACCAACCCAAGAGAAAAAAGCGTATTTTTGATGAAAGTTCTTTGTGGATATTAATTAATATTTCACTAAGTAATTGAAATATTAAAATTCTGAGGTTCTGGTACATCAGGAGATTGTTTGGACTACCTATATCTAAATTATCAGGCTTCTAGGTGGGCTAGATTTCCTAGCCATCGCCAACAGACACACACACAGAGTGAAACTTTATTTTATTAGTATAGATAACGTATAATAATGATTGAAAAAAATATGACTCGACTCCTATTGAACTTGGCAAAATCGTTCATTGTAACGTGCTTTTGAAAGGGCACTCCAATTTTTATAAGCAAAATTTGAAAAAAAAAATTCATTTTATATTCATTTGTAATTATGAACGGTAACATTAAATGATCAAAGTACTAAATATCTTATTGCTTAAGAAATATTTATAGTAATTCGGCTAAAAAGGATTTTTTTTCAATGTTTCGATCAGTAAAATCTATTAGTTAAACAGTTTCTATACATTTTGTTAATGTATTATTTTATCATAACTTATTAAATTAGATTACATTTACATCTATAATTGTATCTAGATATAACAAGAACGAAAAATCATGCGTCAAGCATAGATTATATAGCACTTTCCAACGCTTCCAAAATAATTTTACAAATCATACCGTTTAATAAGCTAAAAGCTAACATCTAAGTAAACAATTTAGAAAACGCATAACATATTTAAAAACATAATTTCAGGAATTTCCAACATATACAATATTCGGAAAAATATCCGAATACTTTTATTCAGCCCTGTATAGGATCTATAGATTTGTATATATACTACATAGTTCAGTTAGGAAACGCGTAGCACAGTTTAAAATTCTCCGTCTGGAGTTTGTCAATAAACAGAAATGTGTTCGCGAACTTTTGTGCTGCCCTGTATAGGATCTACAGAATTTATATACACCACGTAATAGAGAAAAAGCAAGTTAAAATTAAAATCGCGTTCAATAACTTAAAACGCACTTCCAGGAATTATTGTTAACAGACAGTAGAGAATTCTTTTGCGTGTCCCTGTAAATGAACGATGACTGCTATACACACAATATTCCGTAGTAAGTCTCTTGTAATGCACCTTAGTGATCTATATAAATTTCAATGCGTTTAAAATAGTGAAACATTATTTAAATAAACCGCAGACGATTTTTCTCCATAGACGTAATGTAACGGAATTATTTTTACTATCCCTGTAAAGTAACTATAAGTGCTATGCACACCCTGTTCCATATTAAGCTTCTTCTAATGCACCTTAGTAATATATATAAATTACAATGCGTTTAAAATAGTGAAACATTATTTAAATAAGCCGCAAATGATTTTTCCCCATAGACCGCAATGTAACGGAATTCTTTTGAGTGTCTCTGTAAAAAAACTATAAGTGCTACACACTTCCGTTGAAATAGGGAACATACTATATATAACGACAATAACATATAAAAATTGCAGAGCAATCCGAGCATATTTACGGGAGTTAGAGCACGGACAGACGGCCAGACGGCAGACGGCCAGACAAACCGAAGTCATAAGCACTTTTCAACTAGGTTGGAAAGTGCTAAAAATGCAATACAAAATATTCTTTTCTAAAAATCAGTTTAAAAAAATATAATTTTTTTTTCACATAATTCCCATATATTAGTATAAAGAAGGGAGGGGATTTATTTCAAGAAATGCCATTTTTGGAATTGCTGAAAAAGGAAGAATGCCAGCAGGGAGGACTTTCTAAGGGAAAGTGACTTTGCTTCATTTTCAAAAAATATGCGCACATTACTAGCGATGTTACGTTCGTTAGAAACGCAGGAACAACGTTTTCCCGTTTAGGGACACTTTGTATTGTTCTGAAAAGAACAGTTTAAATACAAAATAATTATAATAATAATCAAGAGCGCTGAGAATAACAACCATCTAGCAGAGAAGAAAGGATCTCAATGAGATGAGAGAGGGAAAGGTATCGTTATTTTATCATCGCCAAATACAGGAACGTTCAAATATGTTGCAACCTTAAATTACTTGCTCTTTCGACTGTCCGAACTGGTGAGAAAATGAACTCTTCCCCCATGCGACGATCTGAGCCGCCTACTCGTCATGGTCGAATATTAACTTTAATCTGTTTATGTTATTTGTATATTTAAATTTTATATACTGTTTTTCATAGTAAAACAATGTTTGTCAATTAAAACACCTCTTTTTTGTAACATTTTGTATCATTTAATAAACCACTCATTAGATTTATTTAATATATGTATACGTTGTGTATATAGTTTTTCTTCTTTTTTTAACTTTAATTCCTTTAATCTGTTTATTTTATTTTTATTATTTCTTAGTTATTTAAATTTTCTATACTGTTTTACATAATTGTACTTAATTTTTAAAGCAATGTATGTTGCTGAAAATGCATTTTTTAACATCTTGTATCGCTTAAAACATCTTGTATCGCTCTTGTATCGCATCTTGTATCGCTCGCCTTCTTTAAAATTTTGTTTCAATTGGTCTCGGCATTGACTAAGATTCTTATGTTATGATGCCACATTTTCCTATCAGAAATAAGGCTGTAGCAATTAAAAAGTATATGTTGGTTCTTTACATTTGTCATCACACTAACAAGCTAAACTTTTGCTTAGATCCACCCCTTGCTTAGACTTTTCGTCAATGAGTACCCGCCCTGATATAAATTTAACTCCACCCATATATCCCGTTTTGTTAGTAAAGTTTTTCTGCTAGTTTCAGTTCTTTTAACATGTGTAGTTTTTAACCATATATCTATTTTGAGGCAAAAACAATGGTCAACGAAAGTTTCTTTCAAAACTATAATTAATAGCTGAATACTTCAAATTAAACATCCAAAAAAAGTGAACGAAGCTGCACCTAACAATACAGGTTATAGATTTTGCCTCGCCCACTTAAACACTAAAACGATGATCTGCTTCTAAATGTATTTTTTTTAAATGGTTCAAAAGAAGAAGCTCAGAGGCGATTCGTTTTTGTTGCATGTTTAGAAGTACTAGAAACTTAAAAAAGAACGAAATAAGAAGCCTTAATGGATGTCGCATGATAACGGGTGGGCGGGACTAGCGAAAAGGTGTTATATAATTACTCATGGGCGACTGAGCCTACGCTTTTTCATTCTTTTTGCAAGTAGCCTATTGGGATTATACAGAAGTCTCTCTTTGTAAACGAAAACTGTACAGCTTACCTTTTTTTGTGTGTTTTTTTCGCCATAAATAATAATAGTTTCATGTAAGCCCCGATGTAATGCATGACACAGACAGGATTACAATTTTGATCTTTAATTCTGAGTTTATACTGAAAATCCCGAAAGAACATTTTTTATTTTAAAAATGGATGTCATTAACCCCTTAACAGTGGCTCAAATGTTGCTTTGGTTAGAAGAGTTTGTTTTCTTCGTTATTAAAAGTTTTCAGAAATCGCAAATTTTTAACTATAATTTTTGCTGTATTTGGCGGACATATCTCGATTATAAAAGGACGATATTTTAATATAAATAAGTGGTTTTTAGCTCTTATTTTTAATTTATTGTGTCCAATAATAGTAATATTAAATAAAACTGTTAAGGGGTTAAATAATAGAAAATGTGATTTTCAAAATTTCTAGTATGAATTCAGAATTTCTGTATCAAGAAAAGGACCAAACTGAGAACCTTGGCCCCATGTTGGAAACTACTGTTTCGGGCTTTTATCCAGCAGATCTTTCTCTGCTCCATAGGCATAAAAAAACATTAATTTGTAAACCATAGAGTACCGTGGGGTTAAGGGGCTCCGCCTTAGAAATTCTTCCCAAAAAGGGCTCCGCGAGTCCAAAAGTTTGGGAACCACTGCTCTAGAGAATAGCACCTAGCATGTGGGAATTCAGGTGTTTCTTAACTGAAAACTCATTGTTTACATCTGAGAAGTTGTACCTTATATGGAGAATTGCGTTATAAAGATCTTCTACTGTATATGATTTTGTATCATAAGAGTGCCAAACTAACCCGACCCGACTCGGGTTGAAATTCAAAAGTCAAAATATTTTCCCCGACGACAATTTAATTTTGACCCCGATGGTGGGGGCAGGTATACCCGATGGGGGAGCATATGCCCCCCGGACCCCCCCCCCCCCCCCCCTCTAGCGCCACCCTTGGAAAAATCAGAAAATTAGGAGACTTCCCGAGTCTGATTTTACGATTTTATTTTGATTTAACTGAATAATAAACAAACGTCATACACACAAAAAAAATCTTAGAAAATGGCAAAAAAAGCAGAAAATGACAACAAAAAAATGGAAAATCCCAGATCAGTTGAAGAATCGCATGCCTGAGCGAAACCTACAGCATAGTGAACGGATATATCAGTTCATGGCGGTGAGGTTAAATATATTTTTTTTATATATAACTGTTTGACATATTGACTGCTATGGCACACAAATATATGTGCTAGCAATATTTCCAAAGGTGCCATATCACACGAATAGATGTGCCATCAGTATTTCCATTGAAGACAATTTATTGCTATGAAATGGGACTGTTGATAATTTTTTCTTCTTTTTTTAAGTACCCCCTCCAGGCACGTTTAGTGTTTTCAGTCTTGGCGTTCAACATGTAAGAATAATTAAAATTTGGCGTTTAATTAAAAATGTATAACATACACTTTGAAAAAAAAAATAAACATTGTGATGATTGGGAATTGTGAACAGACTTGGTAAACACTTAAGAGTCTAGGCATTTTCGAGGACGAGAAATTTAGATTTGAGCTTATTTTTATTATTTAGGTTAGTAAACGTGTCATTGTTAATAACCCTATGTAATCAATCAATCTTTTTTTTAATTTCCTTTTCACATACATTTAGGATTTTTTAAAATTATGTTACAACTCTCTACCAGTGCGCAGTGTGGTATTTAGTCCCAAAACCTGGCCAAAATTATTTTATATCTCTAAAAGCTACACATCTACATTTTTATTAGCTCACAGGCTATCAAAGCCTGAGAGGTAATGTGCCCGCTGGTTCTGTATGTACGTACGTATGTATGTACGTAAAGCGATAACTCTTGACAGAAATAACCATTTTGCTTCAAATTTTGTTTATAGGTCCATTGTGATAAGGCGCTTCTCTGATTAGTTTTGAGGGTTCATTGGTTAAATATAAGGGGGGGGGAACGGGGGGCTAACTCCCCTTTAATTTAAATAAATGAGTTTTTCATGCAGAATTATCCGATTTTCTTCTAATTTTGTATATATATTCATTGTAATAAAGCACTTCTCTGGTTAGTTTTGGGGGTTCATTGGTTAAACATAAAGGGGGAAATGGGGGCATGATCCCCCTTAATATATAGTCGATTTCCTTATTTTTCGTGAGGCAAAAGTATAATATACAATTAATGTGATATCAATGTCCTCAGTTTAACTGAGCAGTTTTCTTTTTTATTTGAATTGTAGAGTGAAAACGGTAAAATAAAGTCTTATTTATAAATGAAAGCATTAATTCACCAGTTTGATCACTATTACTGCCTTTAAGAATATTAACATTTGTAATATCATTTTCTGATAACAGATGTAAAACTTCAGAAGATAAGGGCTTTCTTTTCTAGTTTGTGTTGCACTTCATGCCAGTTATTAGGAGGTTAGAAGTTAAAAGAAGCCTATTCAGGACATCTATGTACAGGCCACTCGCGAAAACTTTCTTCTGTAGTTTAATTTAAATGACCTAATATGTTTATTGCGAGCTTCTGCAGCCTCTTCAGATAGTTGGCCTATTGGCAGAATAGCTTTTTTTACAACGTCTGCTCCATGACGAAGTACCTTGTGCATTGTAGGGGACATGGGATAAAAACCATATAGCGACACATACAGTTCAGCCGTCTCTTAGCAATATTTTCCAAATTCTTCTGTATTAATTTTGTATTAGTATTGTTTTCTCCAAATATTGTCCTTGTTTTTATGAGTAGATACCCATTTTTGTTTGAACTGTTTTTTAATAACGGAGAGCTTTTGCTTCATCTCAGCTATCCTTGGATCACCTTCAGAATAATTTCTCAATAATTCTTGCTCCATAAATTGATGATTTCCATCAAATGTTGACTTATTTGAGAATTGCATGATTGTATACAACTCATTTCGAGTCATAGATCTCATTTCAGAATGCTCTATTACCAAAATAAATAAAAAAATATAGCAGTAATTTATATAAAAAATTGTAGGAACCAACAAAAAAATTCGTTAAAAATAGGGGGGCGGTTTCGAGCGGCTGATTTTTTTTATAATTGCCTTGTATACTACGTACTGAATATTACACGATAGTTTTCATCGCTTAAATATGTTTAAAAATATAACAAAATCATTTCTAAATATTATAAATAATTATTTATGCCACTATTAACTATACCTACACTGTTAAAAATAATCTGAAATTCACTGGTATATTTTTCCTGAATTTCACAGAAAAAGTCCCTTTTCGCGATAAAAGGGTATTTTCCGATAAAAAAACAGAAAAATTCCTCATATTTCCTGAAAACAACAGAACGGACGGAGACGAACGAGGCCAACGGAGATATTCCATTATCTGCTGCATATTTATTTTCAATGTTTAAAAAAACTGACATGTTGCTCCACAGAAAAACTAAAAATTCAATAAATTAAAATTTCGAGTTATTTAAAACAACAACAATAACAACAAAAGGAGAGCTTTTGCTTCATCTCAGCTATCCTTGGATCACCTTCAGAATAATTTCTCAATAATTCTTGCTCCATAAATTGATGATTTCCATCAAATGTTGACTCATTTGAGAATTGCATGATTGTATACAACTCATTTCGAGTCATAGATCTCATTTCAGAATGCTCTATTACCAAAATAAATAAAAAAAATATAGCAGTAATTTATATAAAAAATTGTAAGAACCAACAAAAAAATTCGTTAAAAATAGGGGGGCGGTTTCGGGCGGCTGATTTTTTTTATAATTGCCTTGTATACTACGTACTGAATATTACACGATAGTTTTCATCGCTTAAATATGTTTAAAAATATAACAAAATCATTTCTAAATATTATAAATAATTATTTATGCCACTATTAACTATATCTATAAGTTGTCGACCCTATAGACAAAAAATCCGCAGGATATTCATTAGGTAAATGTAGTGTGTATAAAGTACATACCCGGTTCATAATAATCCATCACAACAACAACCACTAAATTGTTTATACATAAAACTACAAGAGATTTTAAAACACTAAAATCTGAGTGCATCGTAAAATCACAGGACCACTGGAAGCGAACGGCAACTTCGGACTGATCGTGTGGCGCGCTGTGTTGTACTAGCGCATTGCACGTTTTGTCTTTGGATGCAGTAACTATTAAACTTTTTGAGGAATAATATACAGGTAGAGAACCGATTTTAAAAAAAAATCATTTTTGGCCATATTTTCGCAGGGCTGTAGCTAGAAGTAAACAATAGGGGGTGCTCAAGAAAATGTAAGGGAGGCTCGTACTATTTTTGTCTCTCTGACACATGCATGCACAAACACAGATATATATGATCAAAGTATTATATAGAAAGGTAAATTAGTGCATATTCATAGTGTAGGCACTATGTTTCTTATTAAATTGTTTATAATAACTTTATTTGATGCTATGTAAAGTGAAAGCTGCATACAGGGATGTGATACCTTCTGGATTATTTTAAGGAATACTGTATACCCTCTTCTCAAAACCACTATAGCATATACTTTTTAGGGTATAACCCTCTGCCTAAAGCGTATGCCCTCTGGTTTTTTTACTACTACATCACTAGCTGCAGAATGAAAATTTTCAGTATATAATTATACTAATGAAGTAATAAATGATGATGTCGAAAAGTAAATAAAAAGCTGTTTCACCTGTTTCAAAAAGTTGCAACCTTTAATTTTATTCTGAATATTCCCTGCCCTTCAGGATTCTAAAGGTATGTTATTATATGATTAAAAAAAAAAAAACATTAGAATAATCAAGGGTGTATTTTGCATTTTAAAATTATTTTTGTATCTAGCCAAAAGCTAAAACCACTTGTATTTAAATTGGCTATAACTCATTAGAATAACTTTGTTTTATGCTAATAATGGAAAATGCTGCAAAATGAAAAATTTCAGTATATACAGTGGTGGCCAAAAGTGTAGACATTTTTTGAAAGTTTCATGTTTTTCAACTTTGTGTGCTTGTAGAATATATTAATTTTCACTTAAATACAAACGTTTATATATCAAATTGAAGGTAATTTAATGTAGAATTTAATAATAAAAACAGTATTACAATATCTGTATTACAAAAAAAAGTTATGCAACTAATAGTAAGATCTATCTTAGATTTGCATTTTTTTAAAGTGATACTCAGGTACGTAAATCCTGGGGGGGGGGGGGGGGGGTACGGGGGGTGCAACACCCCCCCCACACAAAAAAGTCGGTCGGAAAATTTCCCGTTCGATCGGAAAAAAGTACGTATAGTCGGGAAAAAAATGGTATTGACTTATAAAAACTTATAAATTGGAAAAACGAAAAAATCAGTCGGAAAAATTTCCATTCGATCCGAAAAAGTACGTTTAGTCGGAAAAATAGGTATTAACCTATAAAAACTTATAAATTGGAAAAACGAAAAAATCAGTCGGAAAAATTCCCATTCGATCGGGAAAAAGTACATTTAGTCGAAAAAAAAGATGGTATTAACCTATAAAAACTTACGAATTGGAGAAATGTTTTGTAGTTTTTAAATAAATAAGAAAAACAAGTTAGATCGAAGAAAACTTATAGAATTTTATTCTTAGTCGGATTATTTAATATTTTTTTGTAGTTTTTAATTAGAAAAATAAGAAAAAAACAATTTAGAACGAAGAAAACCTATATAAATTTATTCTTAGTCGGAAATATTACGGATTTTCTTTTTCTGACTAAACTATACAGAAAAACTGATTTGTCGAATATTGTGAACTCGAAAACTTTGATGTGACGAAAAAAGCATTTATATAAATATATTCCACCAATGTTAATGTTATTTAAAACCTTGATATTTTGATCGAAAACTTTGATATTCCGAATTTTTTTCTGTGCCCTTTGACTTCGAGATATCGAGCTCCAGATGTATTCCAAATTTATAATCGGAAAGTTATTAGTTTAGTCTGGAAATTTTACGATATATTGATTGAAGTGAAGAAACTTCACTTTTTTTTTATCTAACTTTAAATTTAGTTAGAGCTGTGTATCACGGAAAATATAGGTATATAATAGGTGATATCCGATGAAAATTCAGAATTGAATTGCAAATATTTAGTAATTTTCCATATCAAAATCTGGATATTAACCACACTACACGAATTTTACCTTTAATTGAAAATAATTATGGTTTTATTTTTTCAAATGTGTTTCAAGAAATTTATATGATACAGGATGAAAATTGAAAACACCCAAATACTATGAATTTTTATCTCGAAATAATTGGATATTTTACAATCTATACGAGTTTACTTCTTTCAGAAATAATACGTTCGTTTTCTTTTTCCTTAACCGTATTCGATTTTATATATATATATATTGTTATTATTACTACATTTTGTTTAGTTGGAAAAAACAGGGATGACACCAAATTTCTACGCTGCTTTAAAGTATGTCGTTCGAAAGAATTATAAACTTAAATAAGAAATCCCGTTTTTTTGACAAATTTTTGTCTTTAAAATATTCCTCAAGCAAACAGATTTCAATTTTACTCAGAATGAAACGCTAAAAAGATTTTAACTGATTGCTAAAAAATAGAGAGGTAGAACATTGTTTTCTCTTCCACGTTTCTTCCAAGCTTTTCCTGATGATCACAATGTTTTAAAGGATACATTGAAATTACTTATAAACAAGTTTTCATTTCTGATTAATGTTAAACATGTATTGGTATATTTGTAAAGTAAGTTTCTCCAATTAGAAGCAAGACACATATGTATATATATACATTCATGTCTAAAATTTTAGAATATATGATAAAAACGCAGAAAGGATATCTTAAATATCTTACGAAATTATTAAATTTTATAGATGAAGTTCACAAGATAATTTTGAATTCGCGTATCGAGATAGTCAAATAAGTTTTAAAGCTCTGATATTGATTCCTTTTGAAATATTAATAAATTTATCTAAAAATTAGGGGTGAAGGTATATGTGTGTGATTAATATGGATAGAAAAATACGGATTGGAACTCCAAACTGCTTTGTTGCATAGCGATCTTGTTTCTAAACGTACAAAATTTGATTACATTTTATTGACTAAGAAATGGATATGAGTTTTGTTCATTCGAAACATTTCAAGCTTTTAAATTTTTGGCCTTTTTTTTAATGTTGTAGACGTACACGGGTATAGCAGGAGTCCTTATGCTTAACTCAGAACTTTATGAATTTCTATCTGGAGTGGAATCTTTGTGAATAAGTACGCCATACACAAAAAATAGTCGGATGTACCAATCCCAAAACTTTCTTCTATCTCACACAGATTTCGCCTACACTAAAAACGAATCAGCACCAATTTATATCAAGGTCTAACTGAATCGAAAGTTTGATTAAATTCCGTGCATTAGTTCTTGAGATAGGACTACCGCTAATGTCAATCCTGCAAAATGCAGCATAACAGAGCCACCTGTTGGGAGATTTAGACCAAAACCTAATCAACAACAATTTATGTCAACGTCTAACAGAATCTGAAGTTTGGTGAAAATCTGTGTATTAGTTCTTCAGATATAGTTATCGTGATAATAATGAAAAAAAGTAGCATAGCACGCCACCTGTTGGGCAATTTATACCGAAACATAAGGCAGCATCTTTTTATACCAAGGTATAACAGAATCTGAAGTTTGATGAAATTCCGTGCGTTAGTTCTTGAGATTATCGCAAAATTCGAGAAAAAAGTGGTACAGCAGCGCCACCTGTTGGGATAGCTACACCAAAACGTAATCACCGTCTATTTATGTCAAGGTTTAACTGAACCTGAAGTTTGACTAAATTCCGTGCATTCGTTCTTGAGATATAGCTATCGTAAATATCTAAAAAATAAAAATAAAAGCTATTGCGCAAATCACAAAAAATGCAGCATAGCAGCGCCACCTGTCAGGCGATTTTCACCAAAAACTAATCAGCACCAATTTATATCGGGGACTAACTGAATATAGAATTTTATTAAATTTCGTGCATTAGTTCTTGAGATAGAGCGCCCACAAAATTTTTGTCACATACAGACAGACAGAGTCACAGACAGACATTTTCTAAAAATGGTCAAATCGTGTTCAGGACCTTCTAAAACGTATAAATCCGTCGAAAACCAGAAGTCGAAAATTTTCATGAATCCAATACTTTCTTCTTGTAAAGATAGAAGAAAGTAAAAAGTAAAATGCATTAAACCCTTTATTGGTAAAAAACGGGCAACGAATCTGCAGCTCTTCAATCCAGTTTCATCAAATTTTATACATTTAGAAACAAGATATATCGCTATCAAACAAAGCAGTTTCGAGTTCCAAACCGCAATTTTCTACACATATTAATCATAGTATTTCACCGCTGATTTTTAGAGACATATATTAATAATTCAAAAGGAATCAACATCAGCTCTTTAAAACTTATTTGACTATCTCGATACGCTAAGTCATAATTATCTTGTGAATTTCATCTATAAAGTTTAATAATTTCGTAAGATATTTACGATTTCCTTTCTTCGTTTTTATCATATATGCTAAACTTTTGGACATGAGTATATATATGTTATATAAAAATTTCATTTCGCAGTGTTCCTTTGGATTATTCTAAATTCTGGCATATTCATTATTTCCCCATTTCTTAATAATATTTATTCCTTTTTAATTTCCTTTTAAAATTAAAAACGCGTATATCAATAATTATCTTATTCAAAATCTTAATCTAAAACTTTAAGTCAATTCGTAACTTTTATCAACTATCCAATCTATAATGTTCTGGGAGAAGCTAGTTTACATTTCGAATGTTTTTAAAAGCCATTTTGTTATTTTTATTCCACGGGCTGGCTTCGCGCGCTAGATTTTTTTTTACTTCAAAAACAATGCGCCTCTAGATCTGGGATTCTTTCTTATTAAAACCTCTCCATCTCGCGTCATTCCATTAGCCATTGTGCCCCACCAGTGGCTGAGAGGTTTTGCTCTCGAAGCTGGTAGACGGGAGGTGCTGGGTTCGATCCCAATCGCTCCCGTCGGCCTAATCGTTCGGAGTTTTCGTGGTTTTCTTCGAGCCGTGGATTTATCCATGCGTAAATACGGGTTAGGTTCCCTTAGAAAGACCCCCACGTAGGGCACTCCCCCCGGGCCTATATCCCAAGTGTAGATAATTGACCGTCAATAATCAACCCAACCCAACCCATTCGCCACTCAATTCTTAAATTTCGCCTCTCACTGATTGGTTCGTGTACGTTTTACGTCGATTGTGTAGCTATCCGCGAATCTAACAAAAAGCAATTGCAAGACTTCGGAGTTCATAATTTCGTCTTGTTTGCAAGTGCTGAACAAACGGTTATCTGGCGTTCTTATGATTCGGAATTTCTAAACCAGCCATTTAAGATCAAATAAATGATGTAATGATTTATAGTCAAGCCCGAGGGCTTAGAAAAGATCTTCGTCCTGTGGGAATTGTTTCTTCATCTCTCCTGTTCCTGAATAAACACTTTATTTGGAAAACTGGCTTAGTTTTTATGGAGAAATTACTCAATGGGTACATTCATTGCCTACACTTCTCGCCATGATTATCAATTTATCGACTGCAATTTTTCACCATCTTTAACAAGCTGCCAGTTTCTCGTGAATTTTTAATTCATACAGCTAAAACTTAACATATATATACATACATACATACACACACACATATATTATATATATATATATATAACCATTAATGAAACATTACCGTATATATATATATATATATTAGTCGGCATTTTGTTTTTCATAGTACTCGGAAATTTTCCTCTTTGGAGTCGGAAATTTATGAGTCTACACCCCCCTACGGGACTAGGGTGGTTTACGCCCCTGGTGATACTTACACAATCAATACTTAGTAGGATAACCCTTATTTTTTAAGACAGCTTCACAGCGTCTTTTCATCGAGTGAACGAGTGTTTGGAGTTCATCTTTCGTAATTACATGGTGCCAAGAATCAATTATAGCTTCAATAAGTTGTCTTTTATTGGATGGACGTTTTTTTCGTACAAGAATTTTCAAACGTCGCCACAAATTTTCAATTGGATTGAGATCAGGGCTGTTCCCTGGCCATGGTAATATATCTATGCCTTTATTTTGAAACCATGCTTTGCATACTTTTGCTGTGTGGCATGGAGCTGAATCCTGCTGAAAAATAAATGGTGCGTTGTTGGGGAAGAGATCCCTGATGGAAGGTATCAATTTTGGTTCCAGGACAGTTTCGATGTATTTTTTGGCATTCAGGATGCCACCAATCACTTGAATTTGGCCCACACCATCTGCAGACATACATGCCCAAATCATGACATTTGTTGGGTTTTTTGTAGTTGCTTCAATGCAATCAGGATGAAGTGCTTCTGCTACTGTACGTATCACGTATTTTCTATCATCACTACCAAAGAGCGATATTTTACTCTCATCGCTCCAGATTACTTGCTTCCATTGATTTTCTGACCATTTAATGCGTTCTTTTGCCCACTTAACTCGTTTTTCGCGTTGCTTTTGATTTAAATATGGTTTTTTCTTTGGAATTCTAGCTTGTAGTCTAAATCCTGATAACCTTCTTATTGTTCTTGAACTTACGCGATTTTACAAACCATCATGCGTAGAACGATTGGAGGCGATGTTGAATAGTGATTGGTCGACTGCCTGAGACGATGTAGGAGGAGCTTAATGCGCTTGAAGAGGGTATTTTTCATTTCGTTGAAGATTCATAAGATCGTCTGAGCTTGCATATTCATGTTTGCTTTATTTTTAATGATGCTTAGGACATATTAAACGTGTCTAACAAAATATTATTAACTTAATCCAATTAAAAGAAAACAATACATATGTACAAGTATAATTTGAAACAGCAAATCAAATACTTCTAGCTCTTGTATTTTCAGAGCTCATTATCTAATTCAACTCCTGTTTTTTTTTTTTTTTTTTTTTTAAGAAAAATAAAACTGATATTTTAATTGCAAAGGTTAATGAAAACTAATTTAAATTTGTAGTAGCTTGTGTACATTTTTTAAGGGAAAAAACTATACGTCCAGCTTAATTTATTGATACATAACAAACCTTACATAAAGTAAAACATATTTCATTTATAAATTATTATATTCTTTAATATCTATAATCCATAACTTCCAATTTTCAAATAAAGATTACATGTTTACATTTTTTTGTAGTTTTTATTTTAAATTTTATTTATAGTAAATACTCACTACAATTAGATAGAATTAAACAAAGAACAACATATTAAACATTATTTCACAAGAATAAACTGAAAGCACCGGAAATAAATGTTAGCTTTTCTGAATGTTTATTATTATTTTTTTAATCATCATAATTGAATTAATAAACGAAAATAAAATTACTAGGTCGTTAAAAACTTTTTGAACTGTGTTATTTCATAAAATCAACATATACTTAAGCAATGCATTTTGCAGATTTTTATATAGTTTGTTATTTCATAAAATCAATATAAACTTAAGAAATGCAGATTTCAAATTTATATATATAGTTTTAAATTTTTTACTGAACTTAAAGGTTTATTAAACAATTTCTTTCATATCTTTAAGCATACCTAGAAGAGGTATCTAGGTTCATGTCTTTAAGTCAAGACAGCGTAAAATACAAAATTTGCCACACAAATTCATTTAATTTTGGAAATATACTATATTAGTTTTCTGAAAAAAAAAAAAAAAAAAAATCTCATTCAGTAATTATATACAGTAAAACTCCAATTATCCGAATCAATTGGGACCGAACCCTATTCGGATAATCAAAAATTCGGATAATTGGATTTTTTACAAAAAAGAGAGGTAAATTTTAATTAATTACTGTATGTATGTTGAAAATGAGAGAAAAAAGTTATTTTTAAAGAAAAAGAGCTTTTAATTAGTTAAATGAAAAGGCAACACTATTACATGTTAAGCATATTTACAAGTGCTGTACATTAGTACAGTATGTACGTACCGTACTGTAAATGAAAGTCATTACTTGCTTAACATCTCGGTCAAAGTAAGCTGTTTGACAGTCTTCATGCGTTTTTGGGGAGCCAAGTCTCACATCCGCTTGACAGTCAGAAGTTGCATGTGGTTGCACTTGGGCTGACGCTCCGTCCACTTCAACGCAGTTTCAAGGCCGGCTAATTCTTCACTAGCTGATGGTCCCGTGTATGCTTCAACTTCGACATTAAGGTCACCTTCTTCCTCGATACTTTCTTCTCTCACACTTTCATTGAGTTCATCATCATTTAGAATTTGAAACCCAGGGTCTTCGCGGCGGGAAAGACAGTAACGCGCTTAGACAGAATCATTATTTTGGGAATCGCAGTACATTTCGGTCTTCATTTGTTTTTTTCTGAAATTCTGAAAGCGATTCGGATAATTGGAGTTCTACTGTAATTTAATAAGCTGTACAAATTACACTCGAACGCCTAAAATCCATGCAACTTCTAAGCCGTTTAAAATATATGTGATATTTATTTTTTTATTTAAATAATTTAAACTGGTTTATTACGAAATAATACTCACAAAATGTGTAGTGGCGCCATCTGTTCGTAAAATGAAGCATTAAAACAAAAATATAAAATAAATCTAAGATATGAGATTTTAGTTTCGGAGCGATTTTTTAAAAATCCAGGATAAGTAAAGGTTTTCTAAACATAGCTCTTAAAATCATTAATATTTGGTTAAAACCAATTTTTAAAACGATTTGAACATCTTAATTCAATGATACCTAACTCTTTTTTTTTAAATAACAACCTTTAAGATATGATAGATCTACCAAACAAATACAACTTTAAGAATAAATATGAATTCTGAAATTAAATTGCATTAAAATACTTTTTATTAAAAATGAGAGCTATAATAACAAATATGATAGATTTTATGCAGTTATGTTCAAGTAAAACCTAACCCCCCCCCCCCCCCCAATATAGGTTTAAACCCTGGGGTTGCTGAAGACCCATATTACTGAATTAATGCATAATGAATAATAATCTTGAAATTTTAGATCAGCACAGTTATTGAACTAAACAGGAAGTAATTATAACATAAAAAAAAAGAACATGCTGTGATTTTAAAATAAACAATTAATCATTCAACATTTTTTCCCTGCAAAATTAAAATAATGATAAATATATTTATTATTACTAATGTTAGATTTATCTCCTTTATTTTCACTATTATTATTTGAAATACAGTTGTGAAAAGATGCCTATGCTTTATTTAATCAATTTATAATAATTTAGTTTGGTTGTTATTGTTTTTAGCCTAAATGTACCAAAATTAATATGTAAAATCTTGAAATCAAAATATTCACTGTATATGATTTTCTGCTATTCCAATTTTCATAAAATTCTTGAGATCACGATGACATTAAAATGTATATTACTGATGTAACCGACATATACAAAATAAATAAATAAAAAGAAGAAGAAACAGAAATAAAAACAAAAAGTCCCAGCTTCCGGATTTTAATAGCGACCAAAAAAGTTTTGTTTCTGTTACACATTATTAATAACAAATAACATTAACATACATGTAATGTTTGGGCTTGTACAAAGTGTATCAACCGAAACATAAGGCCATATTTCAAGCTATGTCTAAAAAACCCAAGTTTCTCTTTAACATAGATTGGTTTATTTTTCTCATAGTTTATATCTTGCTAATTAATCACAAGAGAATGTATAACAAACCGCTATGCAAAAATATTAATTATATATTTTAATAATAATATTAATTATATATTTAAATAATATTTATATTAATTATATGTTTAAATAATAATACTTATTAATATTAATTGTAACAAAAATTACTTTTAATGAAAGTTTAGGAGTTTTTGCATTTTAATAAATGTTCGTATAGTTATTAAAAAATAGCTTATATGAATTAAAATTTAATTTAATTCTTGAAATTTATCTGATGTTAAATTTTATTGTAATTGACAGTTTATTTCTATCATGATTGGTTTAAGAGATAATCGACATAACATTTATTTTTAAACACCAGTTATATGTATATGCAGTAAACTCTCCATAATGGTTCAGCAGACACCTCTATATAGTGGCCTCCATTTTTTTAATCCTCAACATCTATGAATCTATATACCTCCTGAATAACAAATTTCAAGCTCTCAAGGTGTCTGTTATTCAGAGATTTTGCTGCATACAGGGTGATTCACTACCAGTGCAACAAACCTTAAGAGGTGATAGAGACCACTGCATCAAACATTTTTTGTATACGAAAGTTAGGTTGCAATCCATTTATTCAGTCATAATTACAGGGTGTCTCACTTCAAGTCAAACATGAATTTCAGTTCATAACTTTAACAACAATGAAAAGATTATACAGATAATCTCAACAGACTTATTTTGCTTTATATGAAATGTCAGAACTTCCTGAGAATATCTGCATACAAACAACACTGTTCAAGACACTCTATAATTAGGAAAAATCCCTGACGGCTCGGCCTACAGGCACAGGGAGATTTCGAAGACGCAGACCGTGGGGCGCCTGTTTGTCGGGAATTGCGGAAGAAATGACCTTTTTTACGATGATGCGTCAGTTTGAACCGCCTACTTCGAAACCCAACTTGTGTGCAGGCGGATTCTGCAGGGATTTTTTTGTTTTTAATTTTTTTTTTTGGTATAACGGTTGGTCCTATAAAAAACTTGTCAATGTAAAAGTTTTAGATAATATTAAGAGGATTTATAATAAATTCAAGCGGATTTGAAATCTTGGGAATTGACGAAGTTATGCATTTTTTTCTTCTACCCCCCCCCCCCCTCTTAAGGCAATTTTTAATTATATCAAAAATCTGTCATACATAAATTTTCGGCCCTTCTCCTAGAAGTAATAATAACTTCAAACGGATTCGATACGTATCATAATTAAGAAATTATGTTTTTTTTTCTGTTTTCAGAAAAGGGGCCCCCCCCCCCAGGTTCGATTTTGCCCATTAACGAACTTGACCGAGATTTTATGCCTCTTGATTTTATGTATCAGTTTCAAACAGATGCGGAAGTTGGAACCGCTTACTTTGAAAAATAACTTGTTTGCAGGCGGAGCCAGCAGGGGTTTTTTTGTTTTTAATTTTTTTTGCTATAACGGTTGGTCCTATAAAAAACTTGTCAATATAAAAGTTTTAGATCATATTAAGAGGATTTATAATAAATTTAAGCGGATTTGAAATCTTGGGAATTGATGAAGTTATGAATTTTTTTCTTCTAAACCCCCCCCTTCTCCCGCTTAAGGCAATTTTTAATTATATCAAAAATTTGTCATACATAAATTCTCGGCCCTTCTCCTAGAAGTAATAATAACGTCAAACGGATTTGATACATCATAATTAAGAAATTATGTTTTTTTCTGTTTTCACAAAAAGCCCCCCCATCCCCCCCCCTTGGTTCGATTTTGCCCATTAACGAACTTGACCGAGATTTTATGCCCCTTGATTTTATATATCAGTTTCGAAAAGATGCGGGAGTTAGAACCGCCTACTTCGAAAAATAACTTGTTTGCAGGCGGAGCCGGCAGGGATTTTTTTTTGTTTTTAATTTTTTTTGCTATAATGGTTGGTCCTATAAAAAACTTGTCAATATAAAAGTTTTAGATAATATTAAGAGGATTTATAATAAATTTAAGCGGATTTGAAATCTTGGGAATTGATGAAGTTATGAATTTTTTTCTTCTAAACCCCCCCTTAAGGCAATTTTTAATTATATCAAAAATCTGTCATACATAAATTTTCGGCCCTTCTCCTAGAAGTATTAATAACTTTAAATGGATTCGATACTTATAATAATTAAGAAATTATGGGGTTTTTTCTGTTTTCACAAAAAGCCCCCCCCACCCTCGGTTCGATTTTGCCCATTAACGAACTTGACCGAGATTTTATGCCCCTTGATTTTATGTATCAGTTTGTAAAAGATTAATGCAGAATTTTTCCAGTTATCGTGGTCAGAAAAAAGTGACATAGATAGATAGATATATAAAGTTTTGAACTGGGGGTGGTTTTGTGTTCTGGGAGTCATAATCGGTGTAGATCTCCAAAAATTTTTCAAAATTTCCAACTTAGGTGAGAATGTAATAGGTAGTATTTCTTACGAAATCTACCTAATGTATCTCACAGTGCATATAGGTCATTGATCTAGTTACAGTGTACCTCCCATGATATCTAACCATTTTACACAAAATAAAGTGAGTATTGAAAATATCAATAAATTATCTTCATTACTGTTAAAATTATAAACAAAAATCTGGGTTTGACTGGGAATGAGACACCCTTTTTTAATGACTAAATAAGTGGATTGCAACCCAGCATTCCTATAAAAAAATTTCTCCCTTTAGTATGCTCTATCACCTTTTTTTTAAAGTTTGTCACCCTGTATACTTATTTACCAATGTTTTCCTACCATATTCCTTGGATCCTACACTTCCATTTTTTTCTTGATGGTTTAATATGAGTGAAAAGTCCCGTGCTTGCTCATTAGGACCAGAGAAGTTGTCTCCTTGCCTGAGGCGTCCTTACGTCCTTAGCAATGGTAATAACAAAATTAAAACAGTTTGGTCATTTCACACATATATTGTCAAATCTTTGTATAATCATGTATGATGTGGCTCATATTGAAATAATTATGCTACTTTTGGCTCTAAATATAAAATTTTTCAATTACTTTTCAGTCCATTTTAAATGAACATTTTTTGCCTTTTCTGAAAAACTTCATTTTTTGAGTTGTAGAATTGTATGAATAATTAATTGTGAGATATAAAAATTAATCTTAATGAATATTATTTGAAAGTTTTCACAAAGACATATGAAGGTTCAATGAACCCACATATATATCCATCCCAATGTAAATAATTAATTCAAACAAAATTTGAATAAGAAAATGTTTTATTACAAACTGAATAAAAATTCATGTAAGTTTACATTTAGCTCTGTACAACAACATCCATTTGAAATAAAATGCATTGATTAAATGCATACATGAAACATTTGTGAAAATGAAAGTAAAAAGAATTCATAAAGTATTATACTGCAGCAGAAGCTCTTAAATTTAAGATTTCAGAAAAGAAATTACAGAGGGGAAAAAAAAAAAAAAAAAAAACAGAATATTTTAATAAAAGAAAAAAAAATCCACATAGCTATTTCAGGCTAACAAGAGAAATTTTATGGCTGTTCTCAAATCTAAACTGGCTACTTTCTGACACATTTCGTAATTCATTTTTTTACACAAATGCGTGAAATTCGCAGGTGTGTTTATTCAGGAACTATTTAAATCTAAACACATTTTCCATTTTTTTTGTAAACACAGATTTTTCAGACAATACTGAAAAGGGGAAAATGTGTCATCACGTGATATATATCGCTTATAACTTAAGTAATCTATTTATCAAAAAAATGGATAAAATGGTTTCAATTCCAAATTGCTTCCATAGTCAGGCCTGCCGATTTTATACCTTTTTGCTTAAAAACGAGTCAGAAAGTTTTGCAGGTTAGTTGAGAACCACCTTAAGTTATCTGCTAGATTGCAAAAAACAATATACTGTATAACTCTACCAAAGAAAATTAAGTTCTGTTTCCAGTTACCCTCATAAACAAGATCCAGGAAGTTGATGACTTACAAAATCGGATAAAATGCTTTAAAAATATCAAATACTTTTAAAGTTGAAAAAATGCTCTTATTATTATTATTTTAATACACTAAACATCTGAGGTCAAAATTAACTAAAGCATCTGATATTCTATTTCTGCCAAATTGTAACAATAAAGTTAATGAGTGGATTCGGATAATATACTTTCAAATGGTCTTCCTAAAGATGACAAATACATGTTTTAATAAAAAATTTAATATCCACTTTTTAAATGCTGGAAAATGCATCCAAATTACACTGAATGTGTTTTCACATTTTCAA
This sequence comes from Maratus michaelseni, assembly GCA_963931845.1. Lineage (NCBI taxonomy): Eukaryota > Metazoa > Arthropoda > Arachnida > Araneae > Salticidae > Maratus > Maratus michaelseni. The sequence goes on from OZ007592.1 coordinate 207,548,357, forward strand.
AAGTAAAGGATCACCTGTAATGTGAAAGGAAACGATTGTGTCTTGAGAAATTTCTTTTAATGCTTGCAGATGCTATTTGGTAGAGTTACTCACAAATAAATCCTTAAATCCATTGTTTCTCTTTAAAACATCAATAAATGCCTTTTAAAAAAAAAAACTAAAAAGTCTTTTAAAAGTTCAAAAAATCTTTTAAAAAAGACTTAAAAGAATGCAATCTCAACAACTTCTAGATCCTGCTCATTACTAATGCTGCCATTATTTTCAGGCAATTGCAGAAACCAAACTTTCTGAAGTAGTACAGATTTTTATCGTGAGCTCCGTGAAAACAGAAATACAATGTTAGCCAGAGTGTAAAAAAGATGAGTGAAACATATCCATTTAATCACAAAATGTGTCACAATCAGGAGAGACAATCAAGTTTTCCTCTTCTGGAAATGTTCATCCAGTTATGGCTAAAAGAAAAAATAAATTAATTAAATACTGTGGTACAAAAATAAATATAAAAACAGTCTTTTTAACCCCTTCATGATAGCATCCAATACACAATTTTTAATATTTTAACACCACTATTTCCAAATAGCAATCTTTTAATAATTTAATCAAATTCTGAGAATAAATAAGGCAATAGATTACTATTTAAAATTACTGATATGATAAATTAAGAATTGTACGTCTTTTATTCATCACATATGTGCAGCTCACTTGAAAGGGATAAGACTGTTTTCTCAAATTAATGAAATGTTTTCTATAAAGAATTTATAATAGAAGACCCAAAATCTGCACAGTCTCTAATGCAGCAGTAAATTCTGCTACGGATAATTTTGTAAAACTATAGTTTATAAACATGCTGCTTCACAGAATTCTTGAGGAAGATTTCAAATTTTAGAAGTGTAAAAAAATGTTTGCTATCATTATCAAGATTGCATTTATTTACTAACTGAATTCTGAAATTCCATTTTCAAATCTACCTTGAAAAATGGGCATCTTAAGAACTATTTCACTGTTAAATTTAAAATACAAAGTTCTGCCAAGCACCAAGATACTGGTAGACTGATAAAGTCTAATGATATTTACTAAGCTTGCAATTGACAACAGAAAAGTCATCTCGCAAGATAAAACCAGGCATCTCTTATCACGTTGCCTGAAGGTACAAAATAACAAAATAGGAAACAGATTCTTCTGCAAGGAAAGAGCCTCAAAGCAGAATATTTTGCAATGTTCTGCAACGAACCTTCAGTTGATAAAAAATGTTCTGCAGGAGTGAGTAAAAATGAAAAACACAGTTCTTGTACATGTAGCAGGAGTGCAATTTCATATTTTATAGAAATGCAAAAGACATTTCATAAAGCACTGACACACACACAAAAGAAACATTATTTTGCAGCAAGATTTATTTTTAAAACTATGGCATTAACAAAGAATTTACAGGTCGGTCAATAATTTTAGAAGTGACACATTTTGAAATAGTATCACTTTTATGGAGGACCCCATGACCAACAGATGAATTTTGCAATATTTTATCAAGAACGATTAACAAATTTAGTAAAATTTTTGAGATTTTTCCTTTGATCGAGTAACAACTTTTGCTATTTTTTCTCGGGACTGATTGACGAATTTCATGTTTTTTTTAAAAAGCGTTTTTCCCTCATTTCTGATTGAAGAATTTCAAGATTTCTCCCCTGAACTTCAGACGAAATTCGCAACGTTTTTGAGATTTTTCACTCAACTGACTAGTAAATTTCATGTTTTCTAGCTACTAATCGACGAATCACACCTTTTTTCTGTGATTCATTGAAGAGTTTCGGGATTTTTTCCGATGATCCACTGTCTAATTTCGCATGTGTTTACCCGCGACAGATTGGCAAATTGAGACATTTTTTCCTACCGATTGACAAATTTTTCTCACAATTGACTGACAAAATCGCGGGGATGTTTCGCCGACTGATCAACGAGATTGAATTAGTGTTTTCCCGCAACCGGTGGAAGAATCTCACAATTTTTTCTCACGATCAACTGATGCATATGCAACCGATTGACGGATTTCGTTAATTTTTTCAGCAATTGATTGAAGAATTTCAGGATTTTTTCCAACAATTCATTGCCGATTTTCAGGTATTTTTATCCACAATTACGTTTTTTGAGAACGAGAAAATCATTGGGCTAGGTCACATGCTCAAGAAAATCAGATTAGTGGGTCATTTTTGGGTCACTGTGGTCAAGCTAATTTTATCTAAAAAACGGCTCAGACTATTTTGACTCAATTTTGCATCTTATGATTTTCGGACATGAGAAGACTGTTGGGCTAGGTCAGGGTTTGAAAAAATTCGATTAGTGAGTCATTTTGGTCATGGGTCAAGCTATTTTTATCTTAAAAACAGCTCAGAGAATTTGAGATAAATTTAGTATCCTACAGTTTTAGGGAATGAGAAGACTATTGGGCTAGGTCACATGTTTGAGAAATTTCGATTAGTGGGTCATTATGGGTCAAGCTATTTTATCTTAAAAACAGCTCAGATGATTTGAACTAAAATTTTGTATCTTACGTTTCTTGAGAACGAGAAAATCAGATTAGTGGGTCACTGTGGGTCAAGCTAATTTTATCTAAAAAACGGCTCAGACTATTTTGACTAAATTTTGCATCTTATGATTTTCGGGCACGAGAAGACTGTTGGGCTAGGTCAGTGTTTGAAAAAATTCGATTAGTGAGTCATTATGGGTCAAGCTATTTTTATCTCAAAAACAGCTCAGAGAATTTGAGATAAATTTAGTATCCTACAGTTTTAGGGAATGAGAAGACTATTGGGCTAGGTCACATGTTTGAGAAATTTCGATTAGTGGGTTATTATGGGTCAAGCTATTTTATCTTAAAAACAGCTAAGATGATTTGAACTAAATTTTGTATCCTATGTTTTTTGGGTACCAGAAAATCATTGGGCTAGGACACATGCCTGAGGAAATTGGATTAGTGGATCATTTTTAGATCTATGTGGATCAAGATAATTTTATCTAAAAAACGGCTCAGACTATTTTGACCTACAGGTTTCAGGCAGGAGAAGACAATTGGGCTTGGTCACATGTTCAAGAAAATTTGATTAGTGGGTCATTTTGGTCATGATGATGATATTTGAACTCAAAGCTAATTTTGACCGAGCTTTCCCTGCTCGTTTGTTTTATTTTACGAAAACCGAGAATTTTTCTTTTTATGATCCACACAAGGTTTTGTCCCAAGCTATGAGGATTTCAGGTCTTCTACTGTAGAGCAAGCAAGACAAAACTTACAATGAGATTAATCTTGAGCTTCCTCAGAATTTTCCGGCCCTTTTTCTTTAATGTAGAGAATATTGTTACATCTAATCATTAGCTTTGACATTACACCTTGACTCTCTCCTTCTATGTATTCCTCAGCCTCACGAAGCTAAAAGAAAATATATATATAGCATATATTCCAATGTATAACACATATTTTTGACACAAGAAAATTAAGATTTGTAGATGTAGGTTATATGCCGGGTATAAAAATTAAACAAAGGCTAGCAAAAGAAATGAGATTTCTACATTAATAAGCATATTTATTTACAAAAGGTTCTTCATGTAAGTTTGTATTAATTATACTTTTCAATATTCTTGTTTATTGTATTTTTCTGTGGCATATTTTAATGAAGATTTCTTTGTAATGCATGGGATGTGTGTTATTCGTCATATATACTTAAAAATAGAAAAATATATACGCAAATTCTTTATGCACGTTATTATACACCAGAATATATAAATTTTAAGTTGAAAAATGGCATAAATTTTATTATTTCAATCACAGTATTTTTACCAAACATACATCAGAGAATATAAATGCATGTAGGCCTGGAAGAAAATCTAAATATGTCTACTAACTTTGCCAAAAATATTTGTAGAAAATAATACTCTAACACCAATCAATTAGAAATAACTTCTACTATTATTTAATGTTTTTTAAATTGCTTAGGAGGCTTTCATATTAAATTTTAAAAAGAACAAAATTAAATTTTTTAATAGCAATATCCAAACTTAAAATATTTTACACCTTTGAACAGGATTAGCATACTTTAAGCCAAATGATTTTATTTAAGGAGTTAGGAGAGTTTTCCAGCTTGAAAAATAAGTATATATGTTGGTGTAAGTGTAAGCATTAAGAGGACACATCACTCATGTGAAAACATCTGCTTGCAAATGTAAATGCAATGGGACAGTTCTTTTAAAATATCTCATATGCATTTCAATATTTCAAAAAAAAAAAAAAAAAAAAATTGGATAGCAGAGGTCAATTTTAACGATCACTGCTTTTTACTTTATTTTATTTTGTTTGCGGGTTTTATTTAAGAAGATTCTTTCACTTTTGGAACAGGTTTCGAAAGTGAAAAGTATCCTCATAAAAAGAAACAAGTAATATAATTTTTTTTTTTTTTTTAAAGTCAATTCCTACTTAGGTCAAAAAGAAATTTTTTTTCCAGTGATCTTCACGCTTCGCCACTGACGGTATTTATTCCTAAATTTATATCCTGCTAAATATCTTATATAAGAGAAATTTTTGAAATGTATTAAACATTAAATAAAAAATAAATAACTAAAGTACCAAAAATTAATAACTCGAAAAGTATTTCTCACAAAATTGTTAGACAAACTGCGTTAGAAAGGTAAAAAATTTTATTTTTCTTGATATAAATTTCAAATCTAATGATGTCGTTTTTCAAATATTGAATTTCAAAAATTACCAAACTTCACAATGAAGTACCATAGCGAAACCTTCACACGTAAAAATATAATGGGGCTGTTCACAGACGAAGATCAGGCGGCACGCGGGCGAAGGAGACTAAAATATGGAGTGAGTCTATACTTTTGAACAGAAATGAAATATAAAACTAAAATTAATTAAATAAATTTAATGAATTAATATTTGAAAAGACTGTATTAACATCAAGTGTCATCCACTACAAGTTTAAAAAAATGTATTTGAACTTGAGTGGATGAATAAAAAGTATTTTATTAACAATTGAAAATTTGAACAAGATATATAAATATATAGAGGGTGTGAGCTAATAGTAGGAATTGAAAAAAAAAACCTGCAACCAAAATCAAAAATATAAAAAGTAGCAATCATAAAGATTGACCTCAGCTATCCAATGCAAGATATATTTTTCAAATATTGAAATGCAAACGAGATATTTTAAAACTGTCCCATTGGATTAACATTAGCAAGTGGTGTTTTTGCATGAATGAGGTAGCTCCTTAAAAAACCCATATTTTAAACTATCAAAATCCAAGTTTCTATTCATTTTTATTGAAAGTTGTGCCTTTTGGATACTTTCTTGAGGTTGCATAGCATACAGGGGTTGTACATATATAATATAACGTTATCACTTAGGAAGGGGGGGGGGGGTGTTGTCATTGATATCGTTATCATTTTTTGATTCAACTGAAATTCTCTCTTTCCTTTTAATAACTTTTTCTTTACATCAAAATATTTACTCTTTTTTTTTTTTTGGTCTGTCAACTATTTTTACGAAAATACAAAGTTCTTATTAAAATCATTAAATTATCATTACATTTTTTCATTAAAAAATATGAATACCCCAACGTTTGACATCCTTTTTCTTCTGCCATATGTGTATGCATATATAAGTCTGCTGTTGGAGAAACCAGGTGCAAGGCATGTTTAAAACGTTACTTGTGTTTAACTATTAAAGTAAAGAGAAAGAATACTGTTCGTCTGTTTTGTTGATTAAGAAGTTCGGCTTACCCCCTCCCCGTGCAAGGAGCAAAAGACATTATTACCATTGAATACATTATGTAACAAAAACCAATTATTTAATACTTTTAAATAGGAACTAATTCTATTAAGTGTTGTTTGATATAGTTATTTCATATATAATAGTAATATTTTATGGACATATCTGAATTTGAATCAGTAAAGTATGCGAATATAAAATGTATAACAAATATCTATATATATATAACTTCAAACAAAAAAAAAAAAAAAAAAAAAAAAAGATATTGATAACGATATCATTAGGGGGGGGGGGGGTACGAGGGATGTTAAGCAGTGCTGTAGTTGGAAAAAAATACTTGTGGGAACTCACCTCGAGTGGATATTAATGGATTTTTGCTGAGCCAATTTAAAACATTTAGCCATAAGGCAACTTTTTATATATAATTATTATATTCTAGTTTTTATGGTATTGTATTTAAATAGCATTCATCTAAAAGAAATATTTTAATCAATCTCATAGTAACATTTTCCATTATGAATCAAAATATAATCGAAATAACAGAAATAAATCCATATATAACTTATTGGCACATCTATCCTAGACATTTCCATAAAAAACTATAATGAGAGGTGTTTTCTGTGCTCTCTGATTTACGACAAGCTGTCTCGTCTGTTAATCTTCTTCCTGATTGCAACCAAGATTTCACATATGGTTCTGGACAAAATTCTTTCAAGAGAGGTCCTACACGGCTTATGAATATAAGTAAACTGGCTCTTTCAATAAGGAGTGAATTGTTTGCTTCGGTCATGATGTTATTCTTACTGCTGAATGCTCTTTCGCATTCAGACATTGAAATGGGTATTGTTTTCATAGTCTGGAGGAAAAAAACAAGTGGGTAAGTGTGATCGAAGATCACTCAAAGGGTTTTGTTTAATATTCCTTTCAAAACACTTTATCCTTTCTTTAATAAATCCAAATAAATTTCATTTAGCAAAAAAAAAGAACTCGTTTTTTATAAAGTAAAAAATTACCGGTTTATTTTTTATTTTTTCAAATATCTAAACCAGCCCGATAGCAGGCGAAGCCGGCTATTATATTCTGTCATAATAATATCTGTCATGCGGACTAAATTTAAAAAGATAATTTCAAAATTAAACACGTTGTATACCTTCAAAATGTTAAAATATGCTAATATTTCCGTAATCGGATTTTTATCATGATTCAATATGTTTCTCAAACCCATATATTTACTATTCTCAATTACTCATATTGATACTCGCTTTGTATTATTCTCAAACATCTGAAAAATTTGTTAAACCTCCAATGACGTCAGTCTTTCTTTTTAATTCTCTAATGTCGTGATATTAATCTGCTTTATATACATACACTTACTCATACTCCTTGTATTATTGAGAAATCTTTGAAAATGTCAGTTTTATTCCCACTATGACGTCAATCATTTTTATTTCATATGAATCTTTTTTTCAATTGGTGGAACTTTTTATTTCATTTTAATTTTTCATGTGGAAATCGTCTGATAGAAAATTAATTACTGTAGAAAGAATTTCATTGTGGATTTTAAATTTTTGGCATCTGCTATAACGAAAAATGTTTAAATTAATTTAGTAGGAAAAGGCTGTTAGAATTTTGGTTTTTTATCTCTATTTATTAAAATACGAATTTTTCAAATTTTAATATTTTGAGCTCTATAGCTGATATTCACCTATATACACAAAGTTTCAACTCAGTAAGTTACATAGTTTCTGAGAATAGCTCTGTGACAGACAGACAACGGAGCAATGGAGTAATAGGGTTTCGTGAGATGAAGGAAACCCTAAAAAGGCTTGTGCTCATACACAATATATATTTTTTTGAATAACAAACCAAATATTTCTGGGAACGGCGTTCCCACCCAACTACAACACTGATGTTAATGTATGATATAGTAAGAAGGGGAGAGGGTTCAAAATTATCAAAATGTTGATACCGTTATATATGTACAGTCCCAAAGTGTTACATGATACCAAGGATTTCTCTTACTAGTTTCATCCGAATTCAATGAAACAAACAGCATGTTAAAAAATATATATAATTGTCTAGTTCTTGACTGATGGGTTTTTATGAAATTTTGAATTTTTATTTAACAAAATAAAGTAAAAGTATTATTATTATTCTTTTTTTTTTTTTTTTAAAAAGACAATTAAAAAAGTATTGATCAAGGTTCAAAGACTAGGAAAATACACAAGATTTCATTTTTTTTTACAAGCAATATCTGTTGCCAACTTAAAAATGATTTGAGAAACTCATTTAAAGTTTTGGAACAAGTACTGTTCGCTTGTTCATTACATAAGAAACGCTATAACATATACTTGTATAAATTTTAAAAAGAGCTCTGTGTGTGAGAGAACATTTATAAAAAATTAGACTTTCAGAAAAAAAAATGCATTTTTTTTTTAATAAAAACACTTTTATGACCCTTTTAAACAAAAAGCTTTACAGTTATGTTAATAAAATAAATGCAAAATGATTTAATTAATTCATTTGATGGCTAATTTTATGCGACAAACTAAAAGTCTGACATTCATGTAACTGGCATACCCAGAGGCAGAAAGTTCTGTAGCTGTCTGCGACAAGCTTTTAAAATTTCATATTCTGTCTGCAAATTTTGCGTGCAATTTTAATGAATGAATAATACACTACACTAGGAATTTTTCATCATTTTATTTAAAATAGGGTACACTTGATGCATTCTCATTAATTTTGCTTAATAACTTTTGGTGTTACATATCGTTTCATCATCTCACTTCTTGTGGGATTTCTAAAATGGGAAGGATAAGCTTAGGAGGGGGGGGGGAAGAGAGAAATTTCCCTCCCCTGATGCAGGCTACAGAAATTCCTTCTGGAAAAAGATTTCTTAATTAAAGTCCTGCATTAGCTGCAGATCGGGTTAACACTGTTTTCAATTCGAGCTGAGTTTAGACTCCTGCAGGTTGGATTCCAGTTAACCCAATTTTTTAAAAGTTGGTTCCGTAAAATTTTGTGTACTAAACATTGATGTTTGTCTGTGTGTGATGTTTTCTGAAGAGACCGCTAAGTGCAGAGCTGCAAGATTTGCCAGGAAGAGCTTAAGTCTTGTTTTGTCTGAAGTTATGCACCTCAAAGCCTACTTTTGGACTAATTTTCTTATTATTATTTTTTTCTTTTTGCAGTGAAGTTTCTACATTAATAAAAGGAATCTGGAATTCCTCCATCTATCTTTGAATTTTTTATGCACTTTTTAGCATTTCTTCTCGTTTTGCGACGATCTTTAGACATTAGTAAAAGGAACTGGGTTTCAATATTTTAGCAGTCTTGTAATGGAGTGAATTTTGACGATACTCACGATTATTTTTTTCCAAAATTGTTTGATGAAAATAACATTTTTTTTTACAGCGATCGTTTGCCGAAACCCATGTGTTTTTACCGCGACCTTTTGACGAAAATCGCATGTTTTTTAATGCGATCTGTTGACGAAAATTCGTGTGCTTTTACCGCGACCTTTTGACGAAAATCGTGTATTTTTACCACGATCTTTTGACAAAATTTGCATGTTTTTACAATGATCCTTTGCTAAAAATCGAATGTTTTTACCGCGATCCTTTGACAAAATTCAGTGTTTTTACCACGATTCTTTGCCGAAATTCACAAGTTGCAGACAGTTTAAATTAATTTCATTAGTGCAGGCAAAAATTGTCCGCAAGTGATTGTCTTTGTCCGCGACTACGTCGCCGTGTTTCTGCCTCTGGGCTGACATATAAACTAAAAAAAATTATAATTAGACTAAGAAACAATGTTTTGGAAAAACTGTTTTAAGCTAACAAATAGCTTGAATAAGTTTCTTCAGAAGGAAGAGGGTGGAGAAGGTAAGAAGAACAAGTGGGTAAGTATGATCGAAGATTGCACAAAGGGTTTCGTTTAATATTCCTTCCTTTAATAAATCCAAATAAATTTTATTTTCAAAAAAAAAAAAAAAAAAAAAAAAAAAGTCATGTTTTTTTAATAACGTAAAAATTTACCAGTCTATTTTTCTCGTTTTTTCGAAAATCTGAACCGGTCCGATATCGGGCAAAGCCCGCTATTATACTCTGTCATAATAATATCTGTCCTGTGGGCTAAATGCAATTAAAAAAAATAAATTTCAAAATTAAACATGTTGTATAGACCTTCAAAATGTTAGACATCAGATTAATTTTATTTTTAATTCTCTAATGATATCATATTAAGCTGCTTTCTGTATTGACACATACTCAAACTCCTTCTATTATTGAGAAATGTTTGGAAATTTCTGTTCTATTACTAATTAATATGACGTCATATTAATCTTTTTTTCAATTGGTAAAACTTTTTATTTCATTTTCATTTTTCACGTGGAAATCTTTCAATAGAAAATAATTGTAGAAAGAATTTTATTGTGGATTTTTAATTGTTGGCAATTGCTATAAGGAAAAATGTTTAAATTTAATAGGAAAAGGCTGTTAGATTTTCGGTTTTTTTTTTTTTAATCTCTATGTATTAAAATGATTTTTTCAAATTTTATGATTTTGAGCTTCATAATAAGTATTTAGCTATCGCACAAAATTTCATTACTGTGAGTTATAATTTCTGAGAACCGGCTCTGTGACGGACAGACAACGAAGCGGAAGTAATAGGGTTTCATGAGATGAACGAAACCCTAAAAAATGAGAGGAAGAAAAAATAACTGTCAGCTATTTTTAGTTTGAAATCTGGGATAAAAATATTACTTTTACCTGCAAATTCATATAGGCATCCGCACATGAAAGAACTCCACTATACTCCATTCCCCACTTTAGTTTCACAATAATTGTCTTGCCAAATAGACTTTTGATAAAAGGGGTCGGATTGACTGGTACCTGAAAAAATATATATTTATGTCATGGTTTAGAATTTAAACCTTGTATTATTATAATTTAAGGATTAAAAGAGCACTTAAATACTGATAAGATACATACAATAATTCCTATTGTCTTGCACTAATTAAGTCACATAAAAAAGTCCTTCCTTAGAACAGATTTGGGATTTGCCCGCAGTATGCCATCTTGTTTTTTAAATCAAAACATATTTGTTTTGTTTATCATTTCCAAAATAATTTTCATTTATATTTACTTATTATAAACACATTATTTAATCTTATTTACTAATTTATTTATATTTAATAATAAAAGTTCAAATATTTTGATCTAAAAAACAAAATGGCTGACCGTGGGCGAATACCAAAGCTTAGCCCAAGTGTGCTTCATTTCTGGAGACTTATTTGGTTGCCAAATTTAGTGGTATTTCACCAAGTGTTGCCAAGTTTGGCAAAAATTTTAGTCTAACGAATATATAATTTTATGCGTATGATTGGGAAAGTAATTACAACAATGAAAGATAATAATTTGCAAGAAATTACGTTCACTAAAACTCATAAATTAATCATTTTTTTCTGATCTGCTGTCTTGCTTCAAAATGTCGGCCACCCTAGAATTTCAAACTGCTATATCTCAGCCATATTTTAAGATAGAAGCAAAACAGAAAATGCTCCAGAATCCTTGCATTAAGAAGACCTATCACTTAAACAAAAAATAAGTTAGATTTTTATTTTATTTTTTTTAGTTTCAAATCTTTTAGTGAGCTGGCCAACGAACTTTGTCAAGATATTGGTAAGCTTAATACATACAAATGGGTTTATAAATACGAGTGCTGTATGACATAGATCAGATATAGTATATACATATATAAATCAACATTTGAATGGAGGTGGTTTTGGGCTCCGAGGGTCATGATCGGTGAAAATATAAAGAAATTGCTTTCCTCTGAATGGCTGCAATAGGTAGCTTTGTACTTTTTGTATTGAAAGCTACCTAACAACGAAAAGTACACAAACAAAAAGTCCTTCCGGCCTGTATCCGGAGGAAAATGTAGTTTTTCCCTATTTCTCGCCAGGTTGGCTTCATTTATGGTTAGGTCTTTGTCAAATTTATCTATATTTTGCCAAATACCACCAAGAAAAAGGCAAAATTAGTGGCAGCCACCGGCCACTAAATAAAAAAAGTGGCTATTAAAATATCTGCCAGCGACTACCTTATTTATGGCAACCTTTCCTACGATAGTAAAATTTTCTTTGATTCTACTTTAGCTGTTTGTTAATATTAAAATATTTATTTGAGCTATTTAATTAATACTAATAGAAATTTTAACAAAAGTTTATTGTTTAGCACTTTTAAATAAAGTGCCCCCCTATAAAACTGCTACTACTGGTCACTTATCAGTTATCACTAATGAAATTTCCCACTTATATCACGTACTGCCAAGCTTGGTGAGAATTTGACACTGTGGATATGATTACATGTAGTTTTAACATCCATATGAGAGTAGAAACAATAGTTACAAGTTACAACAATTTTTAAAGAATTGTGGGAAATCCCATTCAATTACCATAAAAAATGAAGGAATCTTGTTTTGTTTCAAAAAGTTAGCCCCCTTAGAATTTTAAAATGCTATAATCCAGTTATTTTTTAAGATAGAGTAAGCAAAACAAAAAATGCTCTGAAATCTTTGTATCAAGGCCAAACACTTAAGGGTAAAATCTTGGATTTGTAATTTTTTTTAAATGTTTTTAATTTTGAAATCTTTAAGTGGCCGCCCTTTTGAAACAAGATGGTGGATGAAGCTGGCCATCAAACTCAGTTGAGAACTTGATAAGTCCCGCACTTATCAAGAATTGGAACTAAGAATCGGCAGGTAATCTTTTAGATTCTGTTCACAGTCAAATGGAAGAATCAATACATGAAAGTTTGAAAGGCAGAGAAGGTACACTTGTTATCGACGGATGGAGTAACATCCACAATGAACCCATAACTGCTAATGTGTTCAAGTTGATGGAAAATCATGTATTATAGAATTAGAGGATACAGGTGCCACCAAAAAGGCTGCAGAATTCTTGTCAAAAAAATGCAGTGATATTATTCAGACTGTTGGGCAAAAAATATGATTGCCAAATAAAAAGCATAGTAACTGACAATGCTAAAAATATGAAAAAAATTAGACGAGAGCTGGAACTAAAGTAAGTATGAAAGTGAAAATTCATGTCTGATATCATATGGTTGTGCATCTCATTGGTTAAACCTCCTTGGGGAAGACATTACACCTTCTGCTATCATTAAGCATGTAGTGGAGGTTCATAAATATTTTTGAAACCACCATGCTCCTTCAGCATGGTTGAAAGAATGTAGTGAATATGTTTCACCTCAGTTACCAGGAAGTACTAGGTGGAATAGTCAGTTGACTTGCCTAGAAACTTTTGAACAAAATCATAATTCATATATAAAAGTATCAAATGACCATTTACAAGAAATGGACCAAAATATCATTGCTCGCATACGTGATTTTAATCTTTTGCAACAAGTAAAAGATCTCATTAAGCAAATAAAACCAGTCTTAACAGCTTTAGATATCTTGCAGACTAATTCAACAACAATAGCAGATGCTTGCCATTTATGGTGCAATTTGATGAAAGATGATAATTTGAAACCCCATTTTGTAAAAGTTAAAAAAAGGTTTGAAAAAGCAATTTTGCCCTGGAAAAAGCAATTCTTGCCTATTTGTTACACCCAAAATATAAGGGTGAGCACCTTAGTTACGAACAAAAAGAACAGGCCAGAGAATGGCTACAAAAAATAAATCCATCTTTCCTATCATATGCCGTGAACTTTGAATTAAAAGAAAAACCTTTCCAAAGTACATTGTTTTCTGAACAAGTAATTATGACAATTGATGCCAATAAGTGGTGGAGAAGTGTTGCAAAGTCATGTGAAATTTCAAAAGAAATTTGTGGGTTAATAGCACACCTGCAAGCATGCCCAGCCAGTAGTGCTGCAATCAAGAGAATATTTTCCATCTTCTCTTTTGTCCACTCAAAAATTCGAAATAGGTTGACAATAAGCAATGTTTCCAAACTTGATTTTTATTATGGAATGCTGAAAAAAGAATTATTTTGTAATGATGATGATGGTGATGAAAGTGCCGCTAAATGTTGAATGTGTAATTTTTTATGTTATTGTTATTAAAATATTTAATTTTTTAAAAGAAATTTAAGATTTCACTTATTTGAACACATTATATTAATACATGTACTTACTACTATTGCTTATATTTTTCATCTCTGAATTATTGCATTATGCTGATTGATAGGTTGATACATCTTATTTTAAAACTAGAAGTGTTTATAATTTCTGTAGATTTTGTAATACTGTTAATTTATTGCAGCATAAAAATCAGACTAACAATGGCTTTTTTTCAATTAAAGAATTTTTTTATGATGAAATTAATAATTTTTCAGTAATTAAGATGAGTATATTAAGTTATCATAATGCATTGTACTACTATTCTGTGATTGTTAATTTAAGATAAGTTAAAGAAATGAAACGTGCATTTATATATGTAAAAAATCAGTTTTTGCCATTTTTGCTGGCAAAAACCTATATTTGCCAGGACGGTTTTTACCACCTGCAGCAAGAACTTGCCAACCCTGGTACAGCATATATGAAAACTGTAGTTGATATTTCCCATTTAGAATATAGTCCTGGTTTTTTGCAACTGCGGCAAGAACTTGCCAACCCTGGTACAGCATATATGAAAACTGTAGTTGTTATTTCACATTTAGAATATAGTCCTTTCTCTTGGTTTTAGGGGGTTTGAGGAACCCAGGGTAATACGAAAATTGGAAATTTATGCTGTTTTTTTTTAGTCCACAGAATCTCAAATACCATTGTAATAGAAAAATCCCCCCCCCCCCTTTTTTTTTGTTTCCCTCAGATTCTTCAGGTCTGTGGGACCCTTGGAGTAATGCTGAAATTATAAATTTTCTCCCCTCCTCCTCCCAAAAAATGAGAAATTGTAATTTTTTTCCTGAGTCTACAGTATCTGAAATGATGAAATAGTGAATATTGTGTTTTTGTGCGAGTGCATATAGAGCATCTGGGAAGGGGAGAGATGTTCAAAATAATTTTATTCTTGACCAGAACCAATTAGTGCAAGGGCAAAATTCCACAGGCATTTTATAAGAGTAATTTTCTCTTATTAAAAAAATAAACATAATAAAAAAATCTTCGTTTAAAACAGGTGAAAATTTTTAGGAACAGCTTTGGGATAGCAGGGTTGCAGTATTGCAAGTTGGTTATTTTTTTTTATTCTGATTGCTTCATTGATATCATTTTTTTAAACAGTAATATTTCCTTTATTTAATGACAAATTTACTAAAGCGACTACTACTATTTCAAAACAAGTAACAACAGTGAAGCAATATAAATAGAAACCCACCCAACAGGCTTGTACTTTAGCTATCCCGGAGTCACAGTCGGTTCCTTTTAAATTTCAGGAGTCTTTTTTTTTTTTCCCCACAAACTCCAAAGCACTGTATATATCAACGGAACAGATGTATCACTCGCCCTCAATCTGCCATCTTGTTTGGCAGACAAGTTTGTTTGGCCAACAAGTATTTGCCAAATGGTCATTGATTAAAAATTTCACGATTTTGCTTGAATTCCTTTTTTTATTATTATGTTTAATCTCTATATATTTCAAAATTAAAAAATTTTTAGAGATTACACATAATACCAAAATCGTCAAACAAGATGGCCGCCTTTTGAGGGCATGTGATACATCTAAGCCATATCAACATTTGAATTAAAGGTGGTTTTGAGATCTGGGGATCATGATCAGTGAAAATACACCAAAATTGCTTCCCTCCAAATCGTTGCAATAAGTATCTTCTTGTAATGGAAGCCACTTAAAATAGCTGACAAAAATAGCATGAAATTGTTTCGATGTTTTATAAAAGGAACTATTTCAGCGCAAAATGCAATATAAAAGATGGACAAATAGCAGGTACACACTACTTTGCTTTGGGTCATTCCATGTCAATTCACCCAGAGCATGGCACCCACCATCACCAATTTTGATAAAATTTGGTGTACTTGTAGAACTTTTCATGCTGATTCCAAAAATATCAACCATATTGAAATTGATCAAATGGTTTAAGAGTTATGACCTTTTAAAAATCTTCCAAGATGGCCGATTTGCCGCCATTTTGAATAGCACATGTGACAACATAAAAGGCTATAACTACTTACAGGTTTGACATAGAACCTTCAATTTTTTTTTGTTTTGTTCAGAATGAAGTAAACTTTCATTGAAATAGATTTCTGTGCAGTTTATTCCATTAAAATGCTCTCAGAAAATTATTTATTTGCATTTTTTTAATTAAAAAAGGGTGTAACTTCAAGAGCTGATTTCCCCCATTGCCCCCCCTTCAATTTTCATCTAATTGCATACACAGACACCTCAAAGTGTGTTTTGAAGCCTGGTATAAAAATTGTAATGGGCAGTTCACAGACATTTTGTTTAAAGAAGAATTTCAATTTTACTGACCTTCCAAACATAACGGAAAACACAAGATGTTTGATATTTCTTTTATTATCAGAAATATCATAATATTTTCATCTAAAAGTTTGATAAGGTTTTATCTTACATAAAGATATTTTTTTATAAATGTAGCTAAAAAGAAGTGGAATCCCATGGAAGTAAACAGGAATGCTTATAATGAATTCCTGCAGGACGTAGCAATGTTGTCATGTCAAATTGAAATCTGTTGCAAAGTTTCAGTAAATGATAAATAAAACAAACAATGGAAAAAAATTCTACGAATAGTCACATTTTATAACTAAATCATACTTGTATATTATACCAAATATGATAAATTTATAACTCTTAAATAAAAAATACAATAAGTAAAAATTATCGTCCTTTAAAATTATGGAAAAAATGGAAGTAACTCAAAAAGTGAAAGCTTTTGCGTGGTTTCAGTTGATATGAACCATGATATAGCAATGGTTTATCAGACTCAAAAATTAATCATGCAGTATTTAAATAACAGGGTGGCTACAGATTCTAGAAATCTGAAAGGTTTATGAATCTGTAAAAGTCAGAGAATTTCGTAAAGGTAGTTGAAAATCAGGGAAATTAGTCTATATGCGAAAATTTGCTTCCTCATAAGACTGATTTGTCGACAAACAGATAATATTTAAGCCAATAATAGTACGCGATAAAGAAAATTAATTTTTTATATATTTTTAAAAAGATGAACATGATATGAGTTTTTATTATTTAACACAAATTAACATGATCAGATGTCCTCATTTTCTGTGGATAGCATTTATATTGAAGGCAATTTACACATTTTTGAAAATTTTATGATACATTAGCATAAGCTGACTAGGTGGCTAGCTTAATCCGATTAGCTATCCCATCAGATATAAATATGTCTTAGAATTGAACATTCTTCAGAAAATGAGGAAATTTTTTGCTTGTCATATATTTATTGACAACTGTATGAAGTTGTTAGACTTAATTTTGAGTTTGGATTTATGAAACTGTGAACCAGTACTTTAAGAATATTTTGCGATTTTTATATTTTCCCTTGTTTTTTCTCCCAAATGAGGAATTGGCAAGCGGGATAAGTGTGTTATATGAGGAAGCAGCATATATTAAAAAAAATCGTATATATATAGTTAATAACGGAAATCAAGGAAATCTAAAATAAAGGTAGTCAGAAAAATCAGGGAACCTTTTTTTTTCGATATTTCTGTAGCCATCCTGAATAATAAGTATCCCTTAGTTACAAATGTAGAATATTGTACTGACGGCTGTGCTGTCCAGTATAAAAATTGCAAAACATTTTCTAACCTATGTTACCATGAATATGATTTTGGTGGAATAAAAGCAAAATGGAGGTTTTTTACTACAAGTCACAAAAAAATCTGTTTGCGATGGGGTGTAAGAGAGACTGTTAAAAGAATTGTGAGAAAAGCAAAGGCTGCTGCATGGTCAAACAAATGTGACTATGATATACGAATATTACAGACAAAACATTTAAAGTAGGGGTGCACAACCTTTTTAAGCGAAGGGCCACTTACAAAAATAACTGGGTTGCCGAGGGCCACCATCAGAAATTTTTTGTTTCGAGGAGGTGTGATCGGGGGGGGGGGGGGGGAATCAGATTTAAAAAACATAAATTTTGTAAACATAAATTTGGTAAATTTAGCCCCCTAGGTTCCTTCCTTCCAGTCAACGTATTCAGTTCTGTTGGCAATGATGTATCAACATTTTATGTTTGTATTTATACAAGAGATATAGCTAAGATTATTTTCAAAGAGTGAAAATACTCCTTGACTTTATTTGAAGGAATAAATTTAGCTTTAAAGATTGCCAGTGCCGAAAAAAAATTCTGCTTTCATGAATGAAGGTGGAGAGAAGGAGAAACATATATTATTCTAAATTGTACTTCTTAACAGTCATAAAATGTGGATATCAAAGGGGTGCACAACCTTTATAAGAGAGGGCCAGTCACAAAAATGACTGGATTGTCGAGAGCCAACATCCATAGGGTGGACAAAATTTTGTTTCGGGCAAGGAGGGGGGGGGGTGTCGGCCCAAAAGTTTATAAAAATGCTAATTTTAAAAGGAGGGTTAGCTCCCTATACTCAACCACCTCCTTAGTCAGCATAACCCAATTCAGTTGGAAAGGATGGAAAAAATTTGCATTTTTTTTTCCATGCGCGATTGACAATATTCATAGTTTTTTCCTAGTAATTGACGAAATTCACGATTATTACGCACACGTTCGGCGAAATTTGCAATTTATACGCACTCTATCGGCAAAATTTGCGATTTTTATGCGCGCGATCGGCAAAATTCGCAATTTTTACGTGCCCAATCGGCGAAATTCATGATTTTTACGCGCCTGATCGGCGGAATTCGAGATTTTTACGCGCCTGATCGGCAAAATTTGCGATTTTTACGCATCCGATCGGCAAAATTCGCGGTTTATACGCACCCTATCGGCAGAATTCGCGATTTTTAAGGGCCCGATCGGCAAAATTCACGATTTTTACGGGGCCGATCGGCAAAATTTGCGATTTTTACGCATACGATCGACGAAATTTACAATTTATACGCACCTGATCGGCAAAATTCGCGATTTATACGCACCCTATCGGCAGAATTCGCGATTTTTTACGGACCCGATCGGCAAAATTCACGATTTTTACGCAGGCGATCGGCAAAATTCACGATTTTTACGCAGGCGATCGGCAGAATTCGCGATTTTTACGCAGGCGATCGGCGAAATTTACGATTTATACGCACCCGATCGGCAAAATTCGCGTTTTATATGTACTCGATCGGCAACATTTGCGATTTTTACGCACCCGGTGGGTGAAATTTGACAAAATTCGCGATTTCTACGCACCCGATCGGCTAAATTCGTGATTTTTTCGCGTCCGATCGGCGAAATTGATCCGCGGGCCACCAATAATCCGATCACGGGCCACTTTTGGCCCGCGGGCCACAGGTTGTGCACCCCTAATTTAAAGTATAACACTTTTTATCATCACAAAAAAAGACATCTTGAAACTGCAGCAATATGTCTCAGCGGATGCAACTTGCTACAATTATTCCTGAAACACATGGTATGTATTATTTTTAATCTACAGCAAATTTATTAATAAGTGAAAAAGAATAAGAACTGATGAAAATTTTTCTGTTTGTTCATCTTTTGATAGAAATGTTAGCGACTTTGAATATTCCATCCCTTAACAGTTATGTAGTACATATAATATATGAATCGAATTAGTATACAAGCTTAGTTTCGGAAGTCCACAAAGAAGGAGATGTAACTTAAATTCATGCATCCACATGACCCATCACCTTCGTAATATCAGCCAGTAAATGACAGTTGTATTGTGCCTTTCAATCATATCCTTTGTGCAGTTGACATCAGTATCACAACATATAAACTTATTGATATATCCAGTGCTTTAATAAACACCAAGTTGGCAAAACATAAAATGAGAGGGAAATAAAATTTAAAGATAAAATGAACAAATTTTAACTAAAACAATTTTGTGATTTTTCATCATTATTACAATAGAGTTATTTTTTTAATTAAATATTTATTTTAAATTGTTATTGATGTTATTAAAAAGGTGATTTTCTATAATTTTAAAATACTACAATAATTTTTACTTGACAATATTTTTTTATTTAAGAGTTGTAACTTTATCACATTTGGTGTAGGTGTAATATACAAGATGATTTAGTTATAAAATGTGACTATTGGTAGAATTTTTTTCCATTGTTTGTTTTATTTATCATTTACTGAAACTTTGCAACAGATTTCAATTTGACATGACAACATTGCTACGTCCTGCAGGAATTCATTATAAGCATTCCTGTTTACTTCCATGGGATTCCACTTCTTTTTAGCTACATTTATAAAAAAATATCTTTATGTAAGATAAAACCTTATCAAACTTTTAGATGAAAATGTTATGATATTTCTGATAATAAAAGAAATATCAAACATCTTGTGTTTTCCGTTAAGTTTGGAAGGTCAGTAAAATTGAAATTCTTCTTTAAACAAAATGTCTGTGAACTGCCCATTACAATTTTTATACCAGGCTTCAAAACACACTTTGAGGTGTCTGTGTATGCAATTAGATGAAAATTGAAGGGGGGGCAATGGGGGAAATCAGCTCTTGAAGTTACACCCTTTTTTAATTAAAAAAAATGAAAATAGATAATTTTCTGAGAGCATTTTAATGGAATAAACTGCACAGAAATCTATTTCAATGAAAGTTTACTTCATTCTGAACAAAACAAAAAAAAATTGAAGGTTCTATGTCAAACCTGTAAGTAGTTATAGCCTTTTATGTTGTCACATGTGCTATTCAAAATGGCGGCAAATCGGCCATCTTGGAAGATTTTTAAAAGCTCATAACTCTTAAACCATTTGATCAATTTCAATATGGTTGATATTTTTGGAATCAGCATGAAAAGTTCTACAAGTACACCAAATTTTATCAAAATTGAAGATGGCGGGTGTCATTTTTAGAAAATTCTGGGTGATTTTGACATGGAATGACCCCTTTGGCTTTTCTTTTTCATTCTATTTTGCACTAAAGAAATAAATGTTCCTTTATGAATCCCTGAAACAGCTTGAAACTTATCAGCTAGCTGCAAGCTTAATATAACTGTGCTTTACTTTTCTGACTGTGTTACACTTCACCATAAACCTGTTAAAATGGAATTGTTATAGACTAAATGCGGAAATTCCATTTTAGACAGATAACAGGTATATATGTATAGCATTCTTTCAGTGTGGACAAAATGTCTCCGTTTAAGATAGGATTATATTTGACAGGCTCTACACTGTAAAAAATCTTCAGCTTTTGCTGCATAGTCACTCCACCGCTTTTATAGAATATCTCTATTTTGACCAATGAAAATGCTCCATAATATAGCAAAGTAACCGTTGTCTCTAAAAGAGATGGAGTGTGTCTGCAGCAAAAGCTAAAGATTTTTAACAGTGTATTTACACAGATTTCACTGTATTTCAATTTTACCTCAGAAAACCTAGGTAGAAAAAACTTGTCCTTAGGAAAAGCTTAATGGGTAAAGAAAAGTAGCTGGATAAAAAGGTAAGATTATATAGTATAAAAAAAAAATTCAGACAATTCGAGCTTTTAACTAATTCTGACTTCTTGTGTCTAACCTATTTCTCACCCACTTTTTTTTGTTTTTGAACATGATAAAATTGTTTAGTTCTTTAGGGAAGAAACAGTTGTTTAAAAAGGTTATCATTGATTCATGGGTCTATCTGCGACAAATCCTGCTCTGAAAATATCCAATTATGATAATGACCGTTGGAAATAAAAAAAAACTACATGTACATCACTCTTTCATGGGTTATCTTTATTTCCACATTTATAAAAACTTTCAAGGAAAAGAAAGCAAGGAAAGAACTAAAAAGAATTCCTCAACTTCCATTATAATAGTGGAATATTATAAAAACATACCAGTTTCCAAGAAAACACGTTTGCTTAAGACTATGTTTGAGGGGAGAGGGGGGGGCACGATCTTTCACATCCCTTTATCGGGTGTACAAGATCGATTGCGTTCATAAATAAATTTAATAAACGGAGTATATTTTTTTTACATCAACGTAATTTAAAGTGTACTACGAAAACTAAACTGATGGGCCCCAAGGTGTCGTGAGATAAAAAAGGTTGACAAAACTGATCTGTAGATTGCTGTTTATGAAAATATGCTTAATATGAAAAACTTAAACAGAAAATTAGTAGTTATATAAATACCACACGATCTTTAGATGCACTTTCTTTGTCCTTATCCTTACTACTACTCTCTTTGTCTTTTTCCATCGTAACGTAATCTAACAAAGGCTATCCAAGGCAAAAAAGCAGCAAAGACCGCGCAAGGCGCAACCGGCTTCAGAGAGTCCGAAATAATCAGCAGTGTTGCCAAACTCCAATAAAAAAATACTCTACTCTACTCACTCCCTGGACCATCGAACTCAAGGTTACTATATCATAAGGTTGAGCCATTTCCCTCTGCAGCCAATAGGGACCCACTCGCTGTTTGACGTCACTCAGCGTGCTCTCGAAGCTAACGAAAAAGAAAGGCTACCGCGGTTACAGTGCCTAGAAGTAAGTAGTGTGCTTAATCGCCAATACAACCGCAATAAAAAAAATGTCCCTAACAGGAGGAAAACCAGATTCTCCGCGAGAGGGCGTCGAGTTCCCACCGCCGTTATTAACGTTTGAAGTTTCATTTAACAGGCTTGATCCTAATGTTAGTTTCAATGTAATTAACGCTGTATTTTCAAACAAACTATACGAATGTTTCTATTTCTATAATATTTTAAAGTAAACATATATTATGCCTGTTTAATGATAAATCAGTATGGATAAATCTGCAAATACTAAGAAAAGAAAAGCTGATCGAACATGCTCCGGGCTTAATTTCTAAGAAAAAAAAGTGCCGGAGCCCTAATATTCTGCGGTACTAACACGATCCCCCCTCCCACCGTCACTCCAGTCTGCCTATTTATATTTCATACATTATCTTCAAAATTTAAAACACTTTTTTTTTTTTTTTTTTTAGCAAAATAAAACTAATTAAATACATCTATCTGCGTATAATTAGATATCAACTGTTCCATTTTTTTGTTATTACAACTTCCAAATAGAAACCTTTGCTTTACCTAATCTTAATGTTAATTAATCGCAGAATTCTGCGATTAAATAAGCTCAGGATTATGATTCGGAAATAGTGTTAACACAAAAAATTAATAGTTCGCAGCTATGCGGAATAGAAAAAAGACTATTTCTGTTTACTCGTTATTCTGATCAAAATAGCATTAAAATGATTTGAAATGGAAATAAATAAAATTTGAATTTAAGACAGATTGAGTTCAAGCCTCCCAAGTCTGATATAAAAACCGAGCCCGTTTTATCTCAATCTCTTACGTGAGCGACACATTACCTCACTTATAAGTGTTTTGATACAAAAGCAGGCAAAAAATTGGGAATGGGAGGGAAAGGAAAGGGTAATTTAGAATTCGTTTTTCGGAAGCGTTATTGCACTGGGCTCCGGAGCGCAGTGTTTATGAGCTCCGGTGAATTCTGGCCAATATTTAAACATTTACTAAAAATAGAGAAGTACCGGAGCTGAGGTCTGGTGGGCTTCGGCGCAAATTAAGCCCTGAACATGCTTCGTTCCCGGATATACTAGTGGATATAAAAGCAACAAAACTAACATAACTCTATCCCCCCCCCCCAAAGACTAAAACTAATTTGAAAAATGGTTAAAAGTCATTCCTCGTGCCGACAAAGATCTGAACCAACATTCAGTTGCATGTGAATTAGAGTCCTGCACGGGTCGGGTTGTACCCGACCCGAACCCGCAAATTTCATTTGAAGTCAACTAGCAACCCGACCCGAACCCAACAAAAAATTTACCTCGATTTCCTTAATCTGAAAAAATATTGGACATTCTTTTGAAAAAGCGGGTCATCCCGAACCCGACCCGCAAGAGTAAAAACCCAACCCGAACCCGAAAAAGTGAATGTCAACCGGACCCGCAGCAAAAAGTAGAAGTCAACCCGACCCGAACCTCAACAAAAAAAAAGAGCGCCAACCCGACCCGAACCGCGGGACGGGTCGGGTGCGGGTAACCCGACCCGATGCAGGACTCTAATGTGAATCGCATTTTCATGAGCGATTTATTGAGAGAAATTACAAATACACTATTGAAGGGAAAGAAGATTTGCTCAATTATTTTTAATTTAGTATTTTAATTTTTCTATCTAAAATAATTAAAATATTTATCTTGTGATAATGACAATAAATAATTTAAACAATGAACATTATCATAAATATTTTATTAATTATTGATATCCTAACTTTAAAATTTATTTTAACATGACTATTTTGTTTCATTAGTATGCTTTCATTCAATCATGGTTTTAAATACATTCACAAAATCAATTTTTGTAGGGTGTCTATTACTCGAAAAAAACTGGAAAGTGTTTGATTTATTTCTGTTATTAAAATTTTGATTCACATTTGAGAAATGTGAGTATGAGAATGGTTAAATATTGTTGATAACTTAATGTAATAATAATAATAATAATTATAATATATATATAATAATAACTATTAATCAAAAATAATTTTTAAATAATTTTTTAAGGATGATTGGCGCATCTACCCTAATTTAAAGAAAATGCATTCTTGTCATACTTTCAGGAGAGTAATTTTTTTTTTTTTTTCTAGATTTGAAATTATCATTAATTTAATGTTTGATGTTTGCTAGTATACCTTAAATTATTTTACTCAAAACTAAAGCTTCGAAATGTCAGAAAATTTTAACAACTCAATTTACTCTTAGTTTGTTAACAGGATGTAAACAAGTTATGTAATAATGAATACCGATTAAAAAGTTGTCAAAATAGAGACATGTTTTTGCAAGAATTCATCATAGTATAATGTATTTATCCAATATATTGTATTTATCCAATATATTGTATTTATCCAATTTTAAAAATAACTAAATATTGTAGGAAGAAAAACATTGTCCTATGATAAAGCTTGTAACTGTTTGAGTTCATTACAATTAGTTGTTATGAAATCAATTACATTTCTCTTCAACTGTATTTTCATTATTAGAATTTTTTTCCTTGTTTATTTTTTATCTAGAGCATTTTAAAGTACTGATTTATACAGAAAAAAATAGATTTAAAATGAGGTGTATGTAAAAACGAAAGTTATCATAGCCGCGGCGAGAACACTGGCGCCATCTATCGGCGTCCTCTATTTCTGAAGTATAATATTGACGCCGATAACAACACTATATACTTCTAGGCACTGTACCGCGGTGCTTTACGCAAATCTTTTTTTACAGACCGCGGAAGTCACGTGATGTTCGAATGCACCAATACAGATGTACGAAAAGAGCAATACGTCAC
This sequence comes from Maratus michaelseni, assembly GCA_963931845.1. Lineage (NCBI taxonomy): Eukaryota > Metazoa > Arthropoda > Arachnida > Araneae > Salticidae > Maratus > Maratus michaelseni. The sequence goes on from OZ007592.1 coordinate 207,573,521, forward strand.
TCTAGCGGTCTGTAAAAAAAGATAAGTGGAATGCACCGCGGTAGCCTGTCTTTTTCGTTAGCCTCGGCGTGCTCTGATCCGATTTGAATTAGAAACGCGCTGTTTTTAATTGAAAAATATCAATCGAAATTTTCATGTGAAAAGAAATTTAAAAATTAAAATATATTCTTTATACATAGAACTTACATCACATCTAAAATTTAAACTATTATCTCTTTTCAATTTGCCGAAATTTGATTGTTAAATTGGCTATCTTTATCATTACATTTCGTTTGCGCCTCAATATGCAAAGTTCATTTTCACAAACATACAAATGCAAAATAGTAATTTTTATAAATAAAATCTTAAAGACCTACAAGAGCATCAAATTTTATGTTTATATGACTGTTGTTAATAATTTTTAGTATAGTATATTTATAATATTTGATTGGTATTTAATTTGAAATCTATAATAATTCTAATATTATTGTAATTTTGACATGTCTTTCATAAAAAAAAGTAAAATAAAATAAAATAATAATAAACACTCAGACTTCAACCTCACACACAGATACACAATATTGAGTTTTGAATGATTAGATTAAAAAGACAAATAAAATAGAAACTTTAATAAGTAAACAGCTGAATATTTAATATTTTTAAACTAAAATATTCATACGATATAATTATAAGATTTAGTGGAAATAAAATTTGAAATTCGGAGTAATATATTTTATAAACACATTCCGAAAAGTTTATATTTAAAATACTATTTTAATACCATATTATAAACATAAATGCACATGCATAATTTAACAAAAATAATAAGGTAAATTATTGCGTGAAAGAGAGTTTTACGTTAATTTTTTTTTCAAATAATATTTAAAATTACATCTTTTTGAGCGTTTAAAATTTAATTTTAAAATTTAATGTTGTTTCTTCATATTCCATTCAGATAGTTCATGTGATTGAATATCAAATTGATATATATATATATATATATATATATATATATATATATTAGAATAAAAAGGAGCAGTATTTATAAGGAAGATTTAAAATACAAATAAAAATAGAAACTTTAATTTTTAAATCGCATATTTGCTTAAAACTCACAGATTTATGCGATATAGAAAAATTATATTTGAAATTCAGAATAATATACTTTTATAAACAACTTCCAAAAGTGTTACTTCCATAATATTTTAATGCTGTATGATGATAAAATTATATAAAAATATTTTAGGTTTTTACCCTCAGAATATGCTTTCATTTCAAGCATTTTATTTCATCACAGGGTGCATTTTGAAGACGTATCTTATATGTGCGCTCCATTATTTGCTATTTTTCATTTTACCGTGCAATCAAAGTTGATTGGCTCCACATTTTTGATTTTCTGGCAGCGTATCTCTTTTTTATTTCTGATGAATATATTTGATTACTATGTCTCAATCGAATGAAAGTTCTTGTTTTCACAAATGTTTTTATTATATTTTTGTGCATATTTGGAAAAACCAGTTTGATAGCTCGGCTGGTTAACTTTAAACTTAATAAGAAAGAAAACACTGATTAAAACTACACAAGGTAAAAATGTGAACTATAAACTTTAATTAAAACGTTAAAACCCTCTTGGTTACACATTTGACAGCGACCGCCATCTAACACACATGAGCTCTCTGCTCTGAACTGAAAACTTACATAAACAATCACTTTAACAGTTAACAAAAAGAAAGAATAAACCAACTATTCAAACTGCGAAATGTCCTTGCATGCAAGTAAACCCAAGATCACTTGCGAAGTCTGGTTCGATGCACAATTATGCGGAAGCACATAATCTCTTATCTAGGTATCGTTCTCTCTATCGAAAATGCTCTGTCGAACGTGTGTCGGAAAACACTGTCCAAAAATATTGTCGGAAAATATTGTCCGAACATACACCCCCGGCCTTGAAACCATCAAGGGCTATAATTAAATATTCTCATTCAAAAGGCAAAGGACAGAGTTTGTGAATAGGACGTTTGAGCTCTCCCGTAGCAGTTCTTACTATGGCCACTCTAACATGACCATCACTACCTGAAAAGGTTTCAATGATTCTTCCCAGCTTCCATTGAAGCGCCGGCACAAGTTCATTTTTAATGAGCACTAAGTCCCCAATCTTTAAATTTGCTGTTGGACGTAACCACTTGGGGCGTTGTTGCAACTGAGACAAATACTCTGCACTCCATCGCTTCCAAAAGTGCTGGAATACTCTCTGTGTCAGTTGCCAACGACGAAGTCGTGAAGGCGGAACCTCAGAAACATCAAGCTCTGGAATAGCTGTCAACGAAGCACCCGTCAAAAAATGACTCGGTGTCAAAACTTCTAGATCATTTGGATCACTTGACAACGGACACAAAGGTCTCGAGTTCAAACAAGCTTCAATTTGCGACAATAATGTTGAGAACTCTTCAATTGTAAATAGCGAATTTCCCATTGTTCTACGCAAATGATATTTCACAGACTTGATGTTAGCCTCCCACAGCCCACCAAAATGTCCTCAATTCCTTACTTGCACCCTTAAAATTTGTAGCACAGTCACTTACTAATTCGGCTGGCTTGCCTCTACGAGAAACAAATCTTTTCAGAGCAGCCAAAAACGTTGGAGTGGACAAATCTGACACCAATTCAAGATGAATAGCACGAGTCGAAAAACAAATAAAAATTGCTATGTAACTCTTAAATGCCTTGATACCTCTACGATTTCTCTCTTTACACATAAAAGGACCGGCATAATCACATCCCGTCTTCGAAAATGGGCGACTGGGTAAGACACGCATAGCGGGCAGGTCCCTCATTAATTGTGTACCAATAGCTGGGGAAGCACGGAAACACTTTATGCATGTCTTCACAATTTTTCTTACTGCATCTCGACCACTTAAAATCCAAAATTTTGTTCTAAGGACAGCTAAAAGAAGCTGAGGACCAGCATGCAAGTAAGTTATATGATAATGTCTAATAAGCAATGCAGTAATATGATGAGACTTAGGCAAAACTATTGGGTGTTTCTGATCTTCAGAAACATTAGCATGTCTCAACCTTCCACCAACTCGCAAAATACAGCTTGAATCCAGAAATGGATTTAATGTTAAAAGTTTGCTCGAACGTCTTAACAATTTATGATTTCTTAAAGCAAGGATCGCATCAGAAAAACACTGGTGTTGTACTAATTTCACTATCCTCGTTGTGGCTCTCAAAAGCTCTGATGTCAAGAGTAAACCGTTTATTCGCTGAGATACCTTTTTTGCATTGTTCACAAATCTCAAGCACCACGCGACGATTCGTACCAGTCTATTCCAAGTGGAATATCTGAAAATCACATGATCATCACTAAGATCAAACACGTTTACAACACAGTTTCGCTTTTCTTCCTTTGAAACAATCTCCTGTATATCTTTACCGTTAACTGGATCATTATGTTGATTGTTGTTCAATGGCTCTCTTAACCATCGAGGACCACGAAACCATAATTCACAATTTACTAATTCCGACGGCAACATACCCCTTGTTCCGCAGTCAGCAGGATTTTCAATTCCAGAAACATGATTCTACGGAACATTAGGAAGTGACTCTTGAATTTTTGAAACACGGTTAGCCACGAAGGTTTGCCAACGATGAGGCTCTGAAGAAAGCCATGCCAACACCACATTAGAATCAGTCCAGGCAAATACTTCAGTGTCAGTAAAATTTAAATGCTGTAAAACCATTTTTAGAAAATTTGCCAACAGAAGGGCCGAACACAATTCAAGTCGTGGGATGGACTGAGTCTTAATGGGTGCCACCTTAGTCGTAGATGTCAAAAGATTTACCGTTATTTTTTCATCTTGAGAAATTGAACGCATATATATTACCGCACAATACGCCTTTTCGGACGCATTACAAAAGACATGAATTTGAAGTCCCATTTTATCTGCAGCCAACACAAATCGAAGAATCCTCAAATGCGAAATTACACTTAAGTCATTTCCAAACGATGTCCACCGTTTACTAAAGTCTTCACTAACTGGCTCGTCCCAGGTAAGTGAAATTTTCCATAAATCTTGCAACAAGATCTTCATGAAAACGACACAAGGAGATAGCAACCCCAACGGATCAAACACCTTTGCGACCTCTGACAAGATATCTCTTTTCGAATATCTATTCTTTTTGTCATGGTCTAAAACAGTGAAACAAAAGAAATCACCGTTCAAATTCCACTGGATTCCCAAAATTTTTATACCACTATCATTCTTTAAGAACAAGGAATCTGCACTTTCTCTACATTCTTCCGAAATGTTTTTCAACACGCCAGGCACATTAGAAATCCATTTTCGCAATTTAAAACCACCTCGCTTCATTAACAATGTCAATTGATCAATTAATTCCACAACTTCCTCTTCATTCCGACCCCCTGACAATAAATCATCTACATAAAAATCCCTTAACACTGCTGCAGATGCCAACGGAAATTCACTCTTCTCATCTAAGGCAAGCTGATGAAGAGATCTAGTAGACTGAAACGGGGCAGATGCGGTACCGTAAGTAACTGTTTTTAAACGGTAATCCTCTATAGTATCTTGGGAATTTTCTCTCCAAAGAATTCTCATAAAGTCTCTATCTTCAGGGTTAATCAAAACCTGTCTAAACATTTTTTCTATATCTGCACATACAACTATAGGTAAAATTCTAAATCTCAACAGTATTGAAAAAAGCTCCTGCTGTATACGTGGACCGACCATAAGAATGTCGTTCAAAGATACACCCGAAGTAGACTTAGCTGAAGCGTCAAAAACAACTCGCAGTTTTGTCGTTGTGCTTGATTCCCGAATTACCGCATGATGTGGTAAATAACAAACACTTGAAGGAACACTGGCTTGGATACACGTTCCATGTGACCCAATTCAAAATATTCCCTCATAAACTTTCGATAGTCTTCATAAATAAATGGCTGTTTTGAAAGTCTGCGTTCTAACGAACGAAATCTCTGGATAGCCATTTCTCTAGTGTCACCTAATCTAGATGGGGAATCTTTAAATGGAAGTTTCACGACAAATCTTCCAGACATATCTCGAAAATAAGTACGCTTAAAATGATCCTCACATTCCCTCTCCTCCTTAGAAATCTGAACTAATTCCGGAACAGAATCCAAGGACCAAAATTGTTGCACCAAGCCATCTAACTTTAATTGAATATTATTGACGGCAAATGTACGTAGACCTCTATCGAATGAGGTAGTCCCCGTAATTATCCATCCAAGCTTAGAACTTACAGCAAAGGGCAGAGCTTCCCCTCTTTTCACAATTTTCCCATTTAGCAATGTAAAAAATACGTTAACTCCAAGTAGAATATCTACTGGTCGTGACTCAAAAAATAGTGGGTCTGCTAGAACTAAATCATTAAACTTATTCACAACATCTGAAGGAATAGAACTACATGGCACATTAGATGTAATTCTTTTTATCACAAATGCTTTAGTAGCAAATTTTATTTCAGAATTAAAATGAGGAGTAAAATTCAAATTTATCTCTCCATTTGTTTCAGCACTATAAGAACCTAAACATGTAACCTGTACTCTAGTTCTTCGCTTTGGCAAACACAATTTTCGCATACAATTTTCACTTATAAAACATGCCTCACTTCCACTGTCCAGCAACGCGCGGCAATTTACAAGATTACCCACTGAATCAAGAACCTTAATCATTGCTGTACAAAGTAGAGTCTGTCCCATATTCAAGTAAACAATTGAATATAGACATTTTAGGTAATCAAGTAAAATAATTAAGAAAAAAGCAACACAAATAACATGGAAACGACTGAAAAATACATTTAAACTGCAGGAATATCAAGTAAAATATGACCATTGCTTTACGATTCAGCAGAGAAATTTATGTAAATAATACACCAAATAAAGAAAAAAACCCAGCAGAAACACAATTTAACTCAGATGAAACTTAACATTGAGTACGGCTGAGTAATAGAAATATCAACTAAAAGAAATTAACACCTTAAAAACATTTTTAAATTGCATTCAAATATTCAAAACTTCGGCCATTGATGCTCTGCATGAATGCTTATCTTTTTTGATGAATTAAAAAAAATGACGCACTTAATCAGAAGTTTGTTGAATTCATATGAATGCCTTACCTCAGATTTAGCAAAACTGTAACAGAAATTTCTTTAAAAAATGTATTAATACTGTTAACACGACTTTATTTTTTGCTAACGTTAACGCTCAACGGGAAACCGAAACTTCTTGTCTCCAGCAGCCATTACAGTGACGTCATCACTTCGCTGGCGTATAAAACCAGAGATAGGAAAGCGCCCTCTGGTGGTGAAAATCTGAACTAAAATCGGTAATCTCTATCGATGTCGAGTGGAAAGAGCCATGCCCCGTCGTGATCCAGCCCATAGAAACAGAGATAGCAAAGCGCCCCCTGGTGGTGAGAGCAAGTTGATGTAGAATAAATGCGATATTTAATAAAAAGTCGTGGTCCCCCCTTCATCTCGCCATTCCCGCAAAAATATTACAAATATACAAATGTTTCTTAATTACCTCTAATATCCCGTTTCGATAACGGGCGAAGCCTGTTATCTCTTTTCCCTATCATAATACCTGGCCGGCACTCTAATTACCCATAATGCAGTTTAAACATCTTATTTATTATTTTAATCTGGGGATAGAGTCACCTTTATGTCTGGCATTGGAATTATATGTTTAAAAGACTGTACGAAAGCGATGAGATTAATTAAAAATTTTGGGATTTTCCATTCAGTTCTTTTTGTTTTACTAATCTTTTCTGTCCACTTTTCCATATATTATGAATTTGATAAGAAATCTTAATGAAAACATACATATTGCACTTTACTGAGTGTTTTGATAGTGCCAGGCATATCAGTTCAAAGCTTAGGCCTAATTCAATGAAGCGAAAATTGAGTATTTATTGTTATTTACTATATTTTTTCCTGTTAATGTATTCGACTACATTTTTAGTCCCCAAGAACGGTGAACTGATAACATGTGATAAATTGTAGAACTGAATAGAAAATACTGTTTCGTCAAAAAATCGCAGAAAAAAGCATATTTTATCAAAGAATCGCTGGCAAACGTGAATTTCGTCCATAGCCGGATTAAGGGGGGGGGGGTCTACGGGGGCTGCAGCCCCGGGCCCCAACCTGCCAGGGGGCCCTCAGCAGTGAGCAGTGGCTTAAGTTGTATCAAAGTTTCGTTTTTAAAATGACTTAATTTACAAAAAAAAAAAAAAAAAAAAAAAAAAAAAAGGTAATAGTACATAGAAATGGCGAGAAAAAAATCACTTAGTCCTCCAAGTCTTTTTCCTTTTTCTAATTCTAAAGCTTTGAAAATCCGATATAGGGCAGTTGCAATTGACGTCACCTTGGAGGTAAACAGTACAAATAGGCAGTTCTGATTGGTGGAATCACCCTTACCTCCAAGTGAATACAATGGGTGATCAGCTGATTGCAACTGCCCTATAACTGTTGCTATCCTTTTCGTATTTTACCCTCTTTCCCCGAGACAAACGGAGAAAAACAACTTTATTTTATTTCCTTCTTCTACTTTGCAACCTCAAAAACACATGTGCTTAGCATAAGTTTTCCAAGAAATTACTAACGAGCACAGGACCGATTCCCTATTGTGTGACATCTACACTTCCAAAGGACATTGGCCAGTAAGTACCTTTCAACAGCGCGCAAGTGACCATGGTGAAATCGCCTTTATATCGTTTCCTCTCCTGCACAAAATCCATGGGGAAAAAAAAAACATAGAATAGAAGGGTATGTGTTTCGTAAGCTTTTATTTGAGTACTAGCTGATCTGTCTGGGACCCATTATCAGAGCCGTGCAAAACGGGGGACGAAGGGGGTGGTTGTCCCAGGCGCGGAAATTGAGGGGGCGCCAAATTTATACAATCAACCACGTTTATTTCTTCTGTTTTATAAAAAAAATTATGTATATTGAAAATTTTTGTGACGAAAAAATACATTCTCAAATTAGCATGTGGCTTGTGTTTTGGAATCAAAAAGCGGTTGCAAGCTATTATATTGTACTATTAGATACATTTTTTTCCACATCCGTTTTCCAGACCTCCTTTGTCAAAATATAAATACAACATTCTCGATATATAATATTATTCTTTTGGAGATTATATATTTCTCTTCATATAATATTTAGTTGTTAAAATTAAACCTTTCAAAATTATAAAAGTAATGCGAAATATGTATTCAACAGAATATATTTGTGCAAAAAGTCGAAGGACTTAAGAAGTTGTTAGAAAAAAAAGTGAATTGGGCCATTTTTAAGAGAGCTATAATATGGGGCCCAAAAAGGTCCAACAGATAGTTGAGAGCAGGGTCCTAACATGAAAGCATGTTACAAGGTCTTGCTATTTAGTGCTTTACATTTTCAATTAGTCGGAATTAAGCATAGGGTGAGAATTAATAATTAGAATTAATTTTTTTAAATTAGAAAACAAAAGGGGGTATGCTTAAGAAAGGGTGCTACGGTACCAATAAAAATATGAGGGTGTTGATACAGGGAGAGGAGTCCTAGGCTAAACTTTTTAAAAGTTAAGCAGTGAGAGGACACATAATTAGGGGCTGAAAATGCATGGCGTCCAAAATGTCCAAGGGACGCCGGACCGGACCCCAGGGCGCCAGTGTATTAAATGAAATGCAGAAAGTTTGAAATAATAAAATGGAGAATGGGTCACGAAAACAAAGAAAATCGGATTAAAAGGGGAAAAGTTATTACCAATTTAGGGCATAGAAACTTAAAAGGGCCCAGGGAGATCGAACCTTAAAAAATTAAAAATCTGAGCCCCAGGTACACCAAGACCTGTCTTGGACTATTCTCGCCCGAATTTTCAGACTTCTGCGTGTGATAGATTTCGCTAGCTATCGCACACAGAGACACACATAGACGCACACATAGACAGAGCGAAACTTTCTTTTTTAGTATAGATCATAAGAAGATTTTAAAAAATGCAATTGTTTTATTTTTCCTTTATCTTTAACCCCTTTTTCTTATTAACCCCTTTTTGACGAGAATCCTTTACAGAATTTTTAATCTTTTGCCATCTGTTTATCAAAACAGAATTTTTCACCTAATTGAATCGCAGAAATGCTAAGATTAAATGAGGTAAAGTATACAATTAAAAATAACTGGTGGGAATAATCGAGGATTCTCAGCACATTCAGCAGCATGTATACGTGACCCAAAGTGTTAACAAATGCTTTTATTTCAGCTTGTGCTTGAGAATGAGAAAATTTGACTTGAAGAAAACCATTTTTTAACTGTATATTTTTAAATGGATTGGGAAAAAAATGTGTTCGATTGTTTGTGAATTATTCATCGTCATCTTGTTACCTTATTAATTTATTTTAGTTGATTTCTTATGAATTTCATTACTTAAACAGCTTTACACACTATTCTTTTTTTTCCTTATTTATGCATTTTTCTTTTGTACCTTTTACTAAAACGCTATGCGTATGGGTTAAATTGTTTAAAAATTTCTCAAATTCCCAGTTCAACAACGCGAAACTTTCTGATGCATTTTCTGACAAATTTTCAAACGAGCTTAACAATGACAGTCCTGACTGTTGAAGCGATTTGGAATCGAATAAAGTTTTCATTTTTGAAAATAATACTTATTGAGTAATAAGCTATTATTGCCAAGTGATGACAAGTTTTACCCCTTTCTTGCTGCCGCATCCTGAAATTTGCTTCAAAACACTTACTTTGACAAAATTTTCTGAAAGATTTTCTGCTTCACCCAAAAGTGAAAAACGTCATTCGATTACATAGTTTTTAAATAAGAACACCTGGCTATTTTAAACAAAATTGAATTTAAAAAATTGTCAGAAAGTAGTTTCTTTGTATTTAAGAACAGTCTTAATTAGATTTATCATATTTTGCACAAAATTAACTTATTTCATTAAAAACGAAAAATTCTAGCATATATATTTAGAACTTTTATTTCTCTGTCAAGATACGGATTGAACTAGGAAAGTAAATTTTGTAAAAAGTTTGAAGTGTTAAATATTTTTAAATCAGAAAAAAATGTTTTTTCGTAATAAAAATTTATCTCACAATTGCATTTTGTAACAAAATTTGGCGGCCTGCACAATTACAAGTTGTTGTTGTTGTTGTTGTTGATTTGACCCGAGGGCCCGGTGAGCAGCTTTTTATTACTATATAGCTGTCTTATTCCACAAATATCAACTCCTACCTGAGGTGAACCGATCCGAAGAAAACAGCAATCAACGACCGCCAAACACTCCAAACAAAACCTGATAGACCCCTACCCAGCACCATCAATATCAATCCAACTCGGACACTGTACATAAATCGCATTCAACAACTGAGATAACAAAACTATATGATCTCCACCTTTACGCCCAGTCACTCCAAAAAGATCCTCGTACGAAGTATTGCTCAAAACCTGCATCTTGCGAAACACAATTTCGCGCAATCCCGAAAACCACTTACATCGCAACACCAAATGCTCCTCAGTTTGTTCCTCCAAACCACAAAGGTTACACGTCGATATCCCTCTACCAAGAAACCTCTTACGCCGGGCCTGTGTTAGAATAGTCTTCGTTAAAAACCTTGCAAATATAACACCACTTTTCCTTTCTAATGAATGATGAGGATGCCCTATGCTACCATAGTCCCAACAACGACCGGTACAGTTATTCAGATATTGCTCCCACTCCCATTCAGATTCTTTCTGTTTATTATTCCTCACATTCGTCATCCAATCTTCAGCCGAAAACCACGGAATTCGTACGTTGCTGAAAGGTCCATTCCTAGCCAACCTATCCACACACTCATTTATCTCAATCCCTTTATGCCCAGGTACCCAGATGAACGCCATGTTATACTGGTCATTGCTCTTCCTATTAATCTCTTCTCTCAAATGCGTGATAATAGCAACTGATTTTCGATTAACCTTTTGTAGGGCCTGGAGAACGCTTTTAGCATCCGTGAAAAACATATATTCCCCCCTGTCCACCGTATAAAATTTAAGTGCAACCAATAAAGCCATGGCTTCAGCCGTGAAGATCGTATTGATATGCGGAATTTGAAAAGCCAACTGGCTACCTGTCTTCTGATTCATCATCCCAATTGTAGTCCTATGAGTATCTTTTGAAGCATCAGTTGCAATGAACGTGGCCCAGTGGTGTAGTCCTGGGGAAAAAAGTGGGGGGACGCTCATAGTCTCGATCATTAGGGTCTGTATCTGTATCACCCATAGGGCAAACTTGATTATGAATCTTGCTTTTCATTTTGAATTGCAGAGAAAAGTAATTGAAAAATTAAATTTTAAATTTTAACTTAAAATTTATTTAAATTAAATTAATTAAAGTTTTTTATCTGTTGGTCGTTCATAGCTTCCCATAAATTAAAATATTGTTAACCTTATTTCATGTGTGAAAATAACGTATTTGAAATAGAATTCGTAATTTAGTAACACTAATCCACGCAACGAGACTTTTGTCAGATATTGTTTATTTTTGAGATAGTCATAGAATAACTATTGTATACTAAGAGCATTGAAAATTATTGCATTTTTACATTACGGACACGTATAATGTAAGGAAAATATTGTAATCATGACAAGAAAAAAGACTATGAAATTTATATCTTTACTTTTATAGGTTCCCTGAGTCCGCTTTTCCTATTTCTGTAACAATTCTCTATGTATGTGCATATGCATGTGTGCGAGTTGGTATTTTCGTTAAGATTTCCAAAGTCTGTGTTTGGTGATTTTGTAATGAGTCAATATGTGTATGTGTCTGAGCAGGGTAGCATTTAAACGGTGTTTTCGGCTGAGATTAAATTTCGCAGGTATATTAAATATGATGAAAAGATTATTTAACATTCTGGATTATACACTCATGTTTGTGAAAATTGTAACACCATGAAGGAATTATGCAAATTGAATCAAACTTACAGGAAATGTAAAGTGAGGTAAGTCATGCAAATGATTAGAATTACAAAGCGATTGCGCATGCGTCATGCGTGGAACGACAACCGGCTCCTTATCTGTTGCTTGTTCCCCCTATATAGAGGACTGTAAAGATGCGTTGAAATTCGTTTATTTTCTTCTGTCTGCGGTAAACGTTTCATTCGTGGTCAATATGCCTCGTCAAAAGCGGAGGAGGCTATACCAACAATTAACGGAGTCCGTACGATGCCGCATCGCCAGTATGCCAGAATGTGGATTTTCGTATCGAGAAATCGCAGCCCGCACGCAGTGTAATGCCACAACAGTGATGCGTGCTTGGAGAAATGGACAGAGGAGAAACAAACAAGGCAAATACTTGGCAGTGGGGCAAGCAATAGCACAACGGCACGGGACGACAGACACATCATCCGAACGGCTGTGACGGACCGTACAGCATCCTCTCGCGTGTCCACACAACTTTGGAGCATAGCTACATGTGTTTTGTTGTCTAGCTCCACAGTTCGTCGCCGTCTGCTGCAGCATGAACTGCGTGCAAGGGTTCCTCTATGCAAGGGTCCCCCCCCTCGCTGAATCACAGACGCCTCCGACTTCAATGGATTCAGCAACAGAGCGCGTGGCGTGTCCAGTGGCAACAAGTTGCTCTTCCCGATGAATCTCGCTGCAATCTGCAGTACAATGATCGACAAGTACGCGTCAGACGTTCCAGAGGGGAACGTCTACTCCCACAGTGTGTCATACCGCACAAATGCCTGGCATCACGGTGTGGGAATAGCTATTGGGTATAATTGTCGAGTGCACATTGCGGGCAACTTCAACAATGATCGTTACACAAGGAAAATTGTGGAGCCAGACCTTTCTTTCACGGATTCCGGGTGCTGTATGTCAGCAGGATAATGCGCGTGCGCATGTTTCTCAGACTGCACAAGCCTTCTTCAGTACACAACAGGTTTCGCTTCATCCATGGCCTGCTTATTCCCCGGATATGTCTCCCCTCGAGCATGAATGGAATTTCATTGGTTGGCGACTCGCTCGCACAGCCGGTGGGGCAATCAGTAAGACTGAACTTTGGCTTCAAGTCGAAGCCATCTGGAATGGCATTCCCCAGAATTACATTCAGAACCTGTATGATTCAATGCCACGATGTGCACAGGCTCTCATCGCTCAGCGTGGCGGACACACAAAGTACAAATTTCCCACGTTCTTTTCGTTTTTTTGTTTTGTAAATTTCATCGTTTATTTGTACCACTATCAATAATATGTGGAATAAATTTCATTAATTTCTGAGAATTTCTTCATGGTGTTGCAATTTTCACAAACATGAGTGTATATGCCACTGACCAAACTCTATACAAAATTTTGAACAACGTGTAAAAATATTGGGTTGTTCGGAAAGTTTCTTCCGTTTGGCAAAACCAATTCGTACCGGAAAATTCTATCATTTAATTATTAGACATTAATTTCAATACCTAATGTCAATTGACGGGCAGAATTTTCCGGTACGAATTAGTTTTCCCAAATGAAAGGATCTTTCCGAACGTCCAAATACGAATTTCAAAGGGGTGAAATAGACCAGTATCGTTATAAAGAAAATTTCTGAAAATCGCGTTTCATCAAGAGTTTTGTAGAATTAGTAACTCTTTAAATCAGTTACTAGGTTATTTCTAATCTGTAAGTATTGAATTTTTACGGGATGAAATGGAGAAAGACGTTCAAAAATATTTGTTTCATCATGATTTGTGTGGAAATATTTGAGCAAGAGTAACTGACTTAAAACTTGGCACACATATACTTTCAGGACTTGCATGCTCGTAAAATCTTATTTATTATTTTTTTTTAATTTACATTTTAAAAGGATGAATTATCCAGGGCTCTCAAATGGTTCCACAAACTGAATACCAATATTTTTTAACAGAAAATTTCTTAGTAGGTTTCTAAAACTTTTCTGCAAAAATTTACTTCCGAAGGTTGTTTCTGCAAAATTTACAAGAAAAATCTAAAAATAAAATTTTTCTAAGAAAATACTGGTATTCAAAAAGCGAACCATTTGGGAGCCCTGATTGTTAAGTAAATCTTCTAAACTCGTTTCATCACGATTTATCTGGTAAGCTATTAACATGCAGATGCTCACGAAGAATGGCTTTTAAAATATTCGAAATTTTAAGTGCTGAAATAAGCCGAAAACTTTTTAAAGTTGTTATTCTTCTGAAACTATCAGTACTAGAAACTTCAAATTGGACATAGAAGTTATTTAACTCGTAAATATTCTCTACGATGAATTGAAATTTTAATGTGGGAATCGTCTCAGTGAATGTTACCACACTATTAATAGCGATATAAAAGTCTACTCTAGTTATAAATTGATTTGAATCTGTCATTCTATAAGTGTTTAAAGAACTGAGCGGGAATTTTTTAAAGATATAATTTTGAAGTAGAGTTTCTATGGCAAATAATACTTATGATTGTGCCAGATGACTTATTTAAGAAACACTTTCCTAATAAAATTACTTTTAACGTTAATAAAAATAAATTAAATATAGAAAAAAAACATACTTTCATTAAAATTCACAAAAAGTCAACTTATATTATAAAGCACAAATGTGTGCGCCGCTCAATGATGTCATACTGATGCGGGCAGCAATGTGGTGAAAATGGATGAATTTTGAAACAATGGAGCTATTTTTTTCAATTAAACAGTCGTAATGTTATTTCTATGGGGGTAAATGCCATTTTTGTGCCGACGTTGACTGATCCACCCCCCTCGCGCCCCTTACTGATATAATTTTTAAAAAATTAATGTCCAATTCATGTATTTTCCTCAGGTATACACACATATATATATATATATATATATATATTCCAAATTTCAAAGCTCTACGTCAACAGAAAGTGGGTGAAAAATGAATCACAAGATTTGACTCACATAGATACAGAAATGTAAGATAAAAGAAAGCGGGTAAAAAAGGGAACTTCTTTTAAAACTACACTGTCTCTTTACATGACTTCTGCCCGTGCAGCTTTTTATGTAGATACACTTGCGATGCATTTTTTTTTCTTTAATATTTAATTTTGTTCTAAAAATGCTATCGCCAATATGTGCACAGGACGCATTTTCACTGATAAAGTAATATTTAAATGGTTCGAAAAGGTTTTATAAGTCAGCTTTCTTCCTTCATTTTTTAAATTTAATTTTAAATATATGCAGATTTTTAATGATTTTATTGCAGCAAAAAGGAAAATTTTTCTTACTGACAAATTTTGAATAGAAGAGTCGCATAAAGAGTTATTGTATAAATGTTTGAAAATTAACAAGATAATTATTTCATTGACAATATTATTTCAATATTATTTTTTGTTTACTTTATTTTATACTTTTTTATAATTTACGTTATCTACTTATCTCCAGCAGGTAACAAATTAAAGTGCGTGTCAACCTTTATAATACACAGACACACTGTATACCGGCCAATATATATTATATTCATTACACACAAATGTTTGTAAAATTAATTTGGTGCAACAATGTGTGAAGGAAAAGCATGTCTAGTTTTTTTGAAAATATAATTTCGTTCAGTTTAAACACATACCAAGCAATAATTATCTATAAATGGTAACGTATTCATTCGAATTATTTTGAGTGGTCATGTATAGAAATTAATGATCATATGCTCATCACATAACACACTAAAATTTAAACCAGCTGCAAAACGCATTTCAAGAAATATTCGGCCATGACGGTAGTGTATTTGGATTATTTTTGTGTGGCCCTGTATACGAATATCATTTACGTATCACTTAGCAAATAAATATTTTCTTCAGCTGAAAAATACAAAATATAATCGAAAACACGTTTCGAGCAACGGAACCTACATCTGACAATGTGTCCGGATTCTTTGGCCTTGTAAAATAACTATAAATGTTTCGTGCACCGTTTACCATGCATTGCAAACGATTACTGTTAATAGCTCATGGTGTTTCAAAATACTTTTTAACGTCCCTGTAAACGAACGATAAATGCTATTTTTGATAGGGAATATGTTGTAACGAATTTCAATACCATATGGCATTACTTCATTTATGTGTATTTTAAACAATCTCCACCCAGTAAACAGTAATATGAAAGAACTCTTTTTTGATCACTCGTAAACGAAATACTGATGCTATACACATAATTCACAATAGTGATAAGGCTACATTGAAAAAATATACATAAAATTTTGTCGAAATTCAAGCAAACTTTTGGAAGTTACAAGTAGAATGCGAACAGATGGAGACCGACAAGCGATCTGACATCGTAAACACTTTCCATGTTGTTGAAAAGTATTAAAAATCAATGCCTTATTTCTTAAAATTGTTGATTTATTGGTGTGCTCATAATTTAAAAAAAATTAGTAAGTTTGAAAAGATGGCGTCCTCTCGCGTCTCTAGCGTCCCCCTTGAAAATAAAAAGTAAGGGGACGCTCGACATAAAATAAAAAAGTGAGGGGACGCCGTCCCCCCGCGTCCCCCCTCGACTACACCACTGACGTGGCCATGTTTTTATACGTCTGAGCAAAGTTATGGAAGGAATTCTTGATCACCTCGTCCGGGAAGTCTTTATTTTGAAATGCCCATGTATTGACTACTATCCGACAATGATCACTGATTTTCGTCCCCCATTTATAATTTACCAACTCATTAATTTCCGTACCATACCTCCTGAGTGTATTTAGTTCCCGGTACAGTAGGTCAGTCGAAAGCATTTCCGTATGATCCTGGTATTTGACTTTTGAAATAGACCGTTTGGTAGCAAGGTACTCAATCCTCTGTCCGCACCTCCACACCCCACTTTCCTGTAATAAGACCGGGATTGGGCACCACTTAGGCAAGCCGCTAGCCCACCGTAAAGCCATATTGTGGATAACCTGGAGTTGCCGACCTTCCGTTTTGTTCGCATGCGTCAGAATCCGAGGATTTCCTTCTAACAGAACTCCCATCATACTCCTTGTAATACGCAGTAAATGTTTAGTCTCCGTACCCCAACTCATCCCTGCAATAACTTTTATCAAATTCAGTCTCTTGCTAGTTTTTTCCCTTAACATGGCAATGTGATCTTTTAAGTTCCCCTGGCGATTAAAATAAAACCCTAATACTCGAAGGGAATCAGAAAAATCCACCTCCTGACCAAGCACCTGTAAATGGTTTTCCTCTACCTTCCTCCACCTCCCAATCCTGATGATTTGGCATTTGTTGGGATTTACCTCCAAGTTCCAAGCCTGAAGCCATTGAATCACCCTGGCAATGTTCTCCTGTAAAATCCCTTTGAACCAAACTACGTCATCATGAAAACCATAAAGAAAAATGTCATCAGCATAAACTACACAATGTATACATGAATCAAAGATTTCGAAGATATCCGCTAGATAAAGTGCAAACAGTAAAGGGGAGAGAGGACTTCCCTGTAAAAGACCCCTGTGATACTGGAATGGAGCAGACAGCGAACCCCTCCATTTCACCCGAATCCTTAGCTCTTGAACCAGATTCCGAATTAAAACACAAAGATCACCATCAAGTCCCAGCTTTTTTAATTTGAAGAGCAATCCATCCCACCAGACATTGTCGTAGGCCCCTTTGATGTCTAATGCCACCAAATAACCTTTCCGCTTTGAATACCTTGCCCTACTAATATCTCTATAAATTTTATATGCCGCAGCCTCACAGTCCCTAAATGGGATGAAACCATAGTGATTCTTATGGAAAATCTTCTTTTCCATGCACCAATTAAGTAAATTGTCCAGGATCCTTTTTTCAAAAATCTTTTTGCTAGTGACAGTTAAAGCTATGGGTCTATAACCCCGAACATCATTCCTATTTTTGCCAGGTTTCTTTATAGGGAGCATAATCACCTCTTTCCAAACCTCTGGGATATTCTTTTTCTCCAAAATTGCATTGTACATATCTAGGAGTGTTGTCAGCGTCCTAATTTTCAATTTTTTAAAAAAGCTCATTTTTATGCCATCAATACCAGGGGTCGTGGATTTGCCCTTACTGATAGTGTTTTGCAACTGCTCCAATGTGAATTTAAGTTCCATTCCATCATTCCCCGAAAAGTCGATTGGAATACCTTGTACCACCGGACTGTTTTGAAACATTATGGATAGGGCATTCGCTTGGAAGGTGGCGTCAGGCGGACAATTCGGGAAGCAAAAATCCGTGTTCACCTCCCCTTCATATTTTTTCTTGATGCCGCGAATGATTTTGAAAATTTTTGGCCCCCTACCAGCCTCTCTGACCACTGTATCCCAAAATTTTTTCTTGTCCTTTTTTATTTCTTTTCTAAGCTTAGCATTGTACATCTTGTATTTAACCCATAAATCAAGCTGGCACTCCCGAACCGCTTTCCGATAATAGTACCGCTTCAACGCCAACAGCCGACGAGTCACCACTCCCCACCACGGCGGAAGATTCCCACTACTAATCGGAACCCGCTCCTTACAATGTTCTATAGTCTGGGTAATAGTTTTTGTCCACTTATCCAAATCATCCCCATATTTATGTTCACCAACACCAGCCACCGCCGAGCCAACACGATCCCAATTAATCAGTGTCAAAAATTCTCTCCTGACCTCATAACCACTATTCGATACCTGAATCTCAATGGGATAGTGATCAGAGCCCATCGGATCCGAATGAACTACCACATTGCACTCACCAGCTAACCTACTCGACACCATACTCAAATCTAGGAGAGATCCACTACCTCCGCCAGAAAATCTCGTTACCTGGTCCGTATTCAGGAGCACTACATCATTCCGATTAATCCAGTTAACAAGATGAACCATTTTTTGACCTTTCGGGTTTGTCCGCCAGTTGAGAAAATTAATGTTAAAATCACCAATAATTAAATAATTCTCACCAATCATATCTTTTATGTTTTCCAACCAATTCGTAGCCCCGAAGCCTTTGGGAGCGTAAATATTTATGATGGAAATCCACCTCTTTTTAAACCAAATTTTAATCCCTTGCGCCTCATGATCCCGGTCAATAGCAGGCAGGTTTATGATAGTAACTGGAATCTTCTTTTGGACTGCTAAAAACAAACCTCCACCCCCTCTCCCTAAATTTTCAATCCGATCAGCACGAAAAATGTTCCTATCATTGAACAATAATTTATGCTTCTCCTTGAGCAGAGATTCTTGAAATGCCCAGACAACACTCTTACGAAAAAACCCAGTATGAAGCCAGGGTAAGTTGGCCCGTATACCTCTAATATTCCAATGTATCAATAAAGTATCCATACAACACAACCCGACAAAAACAGGTAAAAAATCAACCACCAAAAAATACAAGAATTAAAACAACAAACACTTACCCCAAAATGTCTTTACAAAACAAACACCAGAAAAACAACAAACAGTCCATAAACACATAATGACCATACGACATTAACCAGCATCCCATTGATCCAACATCGTTATGTCTCTCCCGAATCCGTCATCATGTCCTCGCTCTCCACAGTTATATTAATCTGAGACTGTACTCCTTGCTGACTTTGCTCACCCATTTTGAATTTTTTATTTCTCAAGCATTTATATAGCTCCGTCATGACATCTCTGTGTACAACTTTATTTTTACCAGGTGCTTCTTCCGTATTTTCCTCCAGAACGTTTTCTTTTCTCTCTACAAATATCTGCTGCATATTATCTAATACTTCCCAAAAGTGCGTAATGAAAACCATTATCTGTTGAAATTTATCTTCTATAACCATCGCCAATTGATGAATATTACCGTCCATATTTGCTGTTTCCACATGTTGTTTAGTCTTTGCCGCGTAGCTGTTTGCTGGCCTTGAGTTGGATTGTCTTCTTGCTTCTGCTAGCGTTATATGCTTTTCGCATTTAATTTTTAAAATTTCAGCTTCTTTTTTTCTGGTTTCGCATTCGATGTTGTCTGCTTCATGTTGCTTACCGCAATTAGCACATCTTATTTCTACTTCATTACAGTTTATTTCGGGGTGAGATTTTCCGCATCGTTTACAGATTTTTTCATTTGGACATTTGTTACTGCCGTGCGTATAACTTTGGCACACATTACAGCGCCTCGGACGGTCAATAAACAGCCTAATTCTTTGTCTGATATAAAACATTTTAACATATTCCGGGAGTTTATGGCCGTAAATTGTAATAAGCACCGTTCCCGTGGGAACCATTCGTCCCTCTTGTCTTGTTAGGAATCTCTTAACATTTTGGACAACAATATCATTTTCCTCCTCTAGTTCTACCTGGATCTCTTTTAGCATGATGTCTACATCCATTCGAAAGATTAGAAATCTTGTGGTGATGTTTTCGTTCATTAGGTTATGTTTGACCTGTCTTTCAAATATTTTTTTTTTTGTATGATTTCCCGCGCACATTCATAACTTTTCGTCGTTATCAGGATTTTATTATTTCGAGTATATCGAAATGTATCTATCTCGCTATGTCTTTCAAAATTCTTCTTAATTTCTTGTTTCACTTGAATAGGGTTTACTTTTTGAAAAGCTCCTTGTAGGCATTCTGTGATAATTACATACTCTTGGAGTTCCGGAATAATTTCAATTTGTTCACCTGCTTCTCTACCGTCATTCCAATTATACTTGTTGTAATCTTCTTTGTCCAAAACAGGACTAGCTTTAACTTTGACCTCAGACACCGCCATCGATGTCGGAGGTATTCTGAGACCTTCTCGCAATATGGGACTCTATGTCGAAAACAAAAAAATTCACCAAATCTGATAAATATGACCTAACCCTTTTTGAAATATCACAAAAACCACTCCTTAACTCACCACCACTAAACAAACTAGCACAAACCACGTAATTGAAATAACCGTCGGAGCTAGGAAAACGTACTCGCTCACCGAGCTCCTCCAAACCTCACAATTACAAGTTACGCTCGCTAACTTCCGTGCAGACTCCGCTCGATGATGCTGCCATTATGAATGAGTAAAAACACTTATTTAAATTATGACAATATTTTGTGTGGTTTAGAACGTACAAGTCGTATAAGTACGAACTGTGAAGAGAAACTTGATACTAGAAGAGAGGAAAAATCCCTATTAAAGAAGTTTTCCAAATTTGAATGTGTATTAATGTGTACACTTTGATACGATATTTAAGAGCGATTCGACAAAGTAGATGCATCCTTTAAAAAAATAATGCTTGATCTCCGTAATGGTTGCAACTATTTAGAATCGCTCTTAACCCTTTATGCCCTGACGGTACTTTAATGTACCATTAAAAAAGCTTCTTATAAAATTCTTTTAATACACCGATTAGCAGTAATACAATTTACAATGAGTTACAGATACTTTACTTTATATTTTTCCAAAAGATGATGCATAAAACAAAAGTGTTTTTAAAAGGATGGTTTATCTTTCATTGCATCTGTTTAGTTTTTTTATGTCTGAAGGTTGGAAGTGGATGGTTTCAGTTCTTAAATATTTTCGTATTTTTATTGTAAGGGAATTATATTTGTACATGCCCTAGTTCTATAAAATACTTTAAAAAAAATTTATATAAAAAAATTGAGTAGAGTTATAAATATTCTTCAAAATCCCTATAAATAAATATTTCGTTCTTTAATTTTAATTGACAATATCCTTTTAAAATTTATTGATCTTCAAAAAATCAGCAAAAATACTTTAGAAGATGAAATTTTTATTATTTCATAATTTGGGACATAAATGGGTATTTAAATATACGTATTTAAATAAAATAATTAAGAACACGATTAAAAATACAAAAAAGAAAGTGTGAGTAACATAATCAATTTTAAAAATTTGTGTTTAAGGATTTAAAAAAAAATTGTGTGTGTGTGTGGGGGGGGGGGGGGCAAAATTTTCAGTAGCCCCGGGCCCCAGAAATGCTTAATCCGGCTCTGATTTCGTCAAAGGATCGCGAGAAAAACGCGAATTTCATCAAAGAATCGCTGAAAAAAATGCGAATTTTGTTACAGGATCGCTGAAAAAACATGAATCTCGTCAAAAACCAGCAGAGAAAACGCGAATATTGTAAAAGGATAGTTAAAAAAGCAAATTTCGTCAAAAGATCACGGGAAAATGTGAATTTCATCAAAGGATCGCTGAAAAACGTGAACTATGTTGTAAAATCACTGAAAAACATTAATCTCGATAAAAGGATGCGGAAAAAACACGAATTTCGTTATAGGATCACAAAAAAGCAAATTTCGTCAAATGATCACAGGAAAAACTTTAATTTCATCAAAGGATCGCAGAAAAAATGCGAATTTCGTCAAAGGATTGTGGAAAAAATGCTAATTTTGTGAAAGGTTCGCAGAAAACACTGTTTCGTGAAAGGGTCGCGGAAAAAATGCAACTATGTCTTTATTAAAAACAGCACACACACAAACATCTATATAAACCTTAATACAAACAAACATATTCTGTCTTCCTGCCCGAGGAAAGTACCGTAATTATAACACCTAGGCCGGATTTTTAAATTTAAATTTAGATTTTTTTTTAAATTAAAACGTGCATATGGAATTTTGGATTCGAGCCTATTTCATACTCTCCGCCAATCCGCGGCAACGAAGCAGTCAGCCAATGAGAGCAGGTGTGAATATGGGATGGTCCAGGATCCAGCGACGGCAGTTTGTGTTCATAGCTTAAGGCGGCTAGCCACAAATTTCATTGTTTTGTTTATGTTTGAGTTTTATTTTAAAGAAAAGGTATATATTTTTGGCTAATTGAGTTCACGTAAGTTAGTTTCGATTGTATTCATTCTTTGTATGCGTAGTTGCCCCCATATATTATGTGTTTGGTAAGAATATATCTTGCACTTTACTGAATGTTTTCATAGCGCTAGACATATCAGCTCATGTTCTTAAATGAAACAAACTGCTTTCAATAACAAATCTTAATGAATCAAAATAATCTTACACTTTACTATAAAATGTACAGTTCTACAATTTATCGCATGTTACAACGTTCTCCGAAACTAAAAATGTAGTCCAAAAACAGTAACAGAAAGAAAGATTGTAAATAACAATAATAAATAAATCATCATAAATATCGCATCATTGAATTAACAAACTCATATATAAGATATAACTTTAAACTGATATGCAGGACCGTGGAAAAAGAAAACTGCGCCCGAAGCAAAGTTTCAACTTGGCACCCCCCCCCCCTTCTTTTTGTGACAGGTAACACAAAACTGATAAAGTGCAGAAATAGAAATAAATTCTATTGAATACATATTTCGCGTTTATGTTGGAACTTTAAAAGGTTTAATTTTAATTCAGAAATTGCAAACAACTAAATAGCATAAGAGAAAATTGCACTTACTTGTTGGAGAGGTCATGATATGTTGAGACAGAAAAAAAAGAATGATGAAAAGATAAAAAGAAATTCCCCACGAAATGATCGATGACCAAAAAGTGAATAAATAAATAAATTAAACCGTGGTTGGTAGTATAAATTTGGTGCCCCCTCAATTTCCGCGGCCGGGACGAAGGCCCCCCCTTTGCCCCCCGCTTCGCACGGCCCTGCTGATATGCCTCATCAACTGTTTTCATAGCGCTAGACATATCAGCTCATGTTCTTAAATGAAACAAACTGTTTTCAATAACAAATCTTAATGAATCAAATTAATCTTACACTTTACTATAAAATGTACAGTTCTACAATTTACCGCATGTTAAAACATTCTCAAGAACTAAAAATGTAGTCCAAGAACAGTAACAGAAAGATTGTAAATAACAGTAAATAAATAATCATAAATTTCGCATCATTGAATTAAACAAACTCATACATAAGATATAACTTTAAACTGATATGCCTCATCAACTGTTGTCGAAATCAATATAATGTAAATAATTCTTAAACATTATGAGTTTGTTAATAGACCGGGAGGCGGCAGCAGAGACAATCACCTCATCGAGTTCACGGCTGAAATCAGGGCTACACTAGATACCGGGCTTGCTCATTCATTCTCATGACGTCACAAATAGTGGCTGACCGCGATCAGTGATTGGTACAAAGCGACGCGCCCATCGTTTTGTGCCAATCACTGTATGTCTTTCGTCGCGGCCAGCCACCATTTGTGACGTCATGATGATAATGAATGAGCAGGCCCGGTATCTAGGGTAGCCTTGCTGAAATTCCAGAATTAGTTAAAACTCGATTCGCATATTAAAACGCAATCGGTCTGCCAAGTCATATCTTGGTGGAAAACACCTGAAAACCCGATTTTAGCGGTTGACTCGTAGGTTTACCATTGTATTTTCCTGCTCCCAGTCCTCCATGTTTTCATACCATTCGGTGCAGGAAAACACAATGGTAAACCTACGAGTCAACCGCTAAAATCGGGTTTTCACGTGTTTTCCACCAAGATATGACTTGGCAGGCCGATTGCGTTTTAATATGCGAATCGACTTTTAACTAATTCTAGAATTTTAGCCGTGAACTCGATGAGGAGATTATCTGTGCTGCCGCCTCCCGGTCTACTCCTTATTAATAAATCCAAATCTACTGCTCTGATTTATACAGAACTAATTGCATTTAACAAATTTAACATTTTTTTTAGTTTCAACCGCAACGTTTAATCGCTGTTTTATATAGATAATACCGCTATTTTAGAACAACAGTTTTCGTAAAAATTAATTTATGTTCAAACAACAAATTATGTTCTATTTATGTTTCATAACAAATTTTTATATTCATAAACTTTAGTTTGGTTGTACTGATTTTTATTTTTGTTTTAGAATTAAATTCATGAACTCCCGTGTGTAGAACGGGTTAAACAGCTAGCAGTTTACAGATAATACAGCTATTTTAGAATAACAGTTTTCGTAAAAATTAAATTTATGTTCCTAATAAATGTACAGAGCCCGTATTCAGTTGATGTTTACCTACAGTCAAAGTAAGTGATTTGTTATTGAGCACTTGCGAATCCGTGCGCGTATCTATCTATGTAACATCAAAAACTCGGAAACTACAGGGCGCAGAGCTACGAAATTTGACACACGGGTTACTGAAGCTCTTCAACGATTGGGGCAAAAAAATTCGAAAATTTTAAATAGATTTTTTAGAGTTTCGTTCATCTCACGAAACCCTATTACTCCCGCTCCGTTGTCTGTCTGTCACAGAGCTATTCTCAGAAACTATGTAACTTACTGAGTTGAAACTTTGTGTATATAGGTGAATATCAGCTATAGAGCTCAAAATATTAAAATTTGAAAAATTCGTATTATTTTAATAAATAGAGATAAAAAACCAAAATTCTAACAGCCTTTTCCTACTAAATTAATTTAAACATTTTTCGTTATAGCAGATGCCAAAAATTTAAAATCCACAATGAAATTCTTTCTACAGTAATTAATTTTCTATCAGACGATTTCCACATGAAAAATGAAAATGAAATAAAAAGTTCCACCAATTGAAAAAAAGATTAATATGAAATAAAAATGATTGACGTCATAGTGGGAATAAAACTGACATTTTCAAAGATTTCTCAATAATACAAGGAGTATGAGTAAGTGTATGTATATAAAGCAGATTAATGTCACGTCATTAGAGAATTAAAAAGAAAATCTGACGTCCTATGGGAAGTTTAACGAATTTTTCAGATGTTTGAGAATAATACAAAGCGGGAATCAATATGAGTAACAGAGAATAGTAAATATATGAGTTTGAGGAACGTATTGAATCATGATAAAAACCCGATTATGGAATTATTCGCATATTTTAACATTTTGAAGGTGTACAAGATGTTAAATTTTGAAATTAATTTTTTTAAGTATCGCATTTAGTCCACATGACAGATAGTATTATGACAGAATATAATAGCGGGCTGGTTTGTATATTCGAAAAAACGAGAAAAATAGACCGGTAAATTTTTACTTTATAAAAAACATGACTTTTTTTTTTTTTTGCTAAATGAAGTTTATTTGGATGTATTAAAGAAAGGATAAAGTGTTTTAAAAGGAATATTAAACGAAACCCTTTGAGCGATCTTTGATCACACTTATCCACTTGTTTTAATGTTTTTCACGATTTTTTGCCTTTTTATGTTCAACCCGTAATCGCGCGAGTTCTAACCAGTTCTACATGTTTACTGTAATGTGAGATATGCATATTACGTACGCCACGCTGCAATACTAAGAAGCTGTAGCGGTTATTACGAAAATACTTTTACCTGGCATGCAAATAATTAAAGATTATTTAATTGCACTTAGTTATTACCTTTTTTAAAAAATAAAGAAAAACATTTTATCACGAACATTAACAAAACATTTTATTCTATTTATTCCCTTATTCCAAAGACCACAGAGTAAGACAGAGATCCAACTTCGCCTGAAAAGAGCGACTGCGGCGGATGACATAAGAACTAAATCATCGGTTTGGCGATTTTTATCTTCGTGATTTCATTTTAAGTGTAACCCTATTCTGCTTGGCGTCTTTCTGTTGTCATTTGCGCATGTGCAAATTTTCGGCGTTCGCTAATTTATTTTCGAATCTTGTTTAATACTTATTATTAAAATTATTCTTTGAAGATCAAATAGTTGATTATAATTATTATAATTCTTCAAAATGCTACGAAGAGAGGAGTGTATTGTTTGCAAGAACAAGATGTCAAAGTTATTTTTTATTCCTAAGAATCGGTAAGTTGTGGTTTATTTCTATGTGTTATTTTTGTTTTTATTTTTCAAGTTCCATTATGTATGAAATATTTTATATACATTCAGTGTTGGCAGATTTTTAACAAATTTTGACTTTATATTATCGTTAAAATAACTGCCATACCATAAATCTCATTCATGTTAAAAAAAAATTTCTCCGTATAAAATTTTATTCATAGTATATATTTTCTATCGCAATGTAAACATGGTACTAAGTTTTTTCCTATACTAGTAAATCTGCAGATCAATTTTTTTTTAAATATCATTTTAACTTCGTACAATCCGCAATTATTTTTTCAATTGCATGCATGTTTATAAGCATATAAAATTGTTCGAATGTTCCAGAAATTAGAATCCTTAAATTAAAGTGGTAAGTAAAAATAAATGATTTTAAAAATTGTAAAAAATATGAAAGTAAGATGTTTATATTTCCCGAACAGATGCAAAAACATTTTCAAATATTTTAAGCAATTAATTTCTAAATTCTATTAAATTTATAAGCAAAATTTTAAAACTATTGGAAATCCATATCGAAAATTGAGCCTTCATCATTTTACATCTAAATCCATTACGCAAATATTCCATTTTCATTTCAGATAAAAATGAAATTTGAAAAATCGTCTGCATCCCCATAAGAAAGCATTATGACGTAAAAAAAAATATTCTATATTTTCCGAACGAATGAACCAAATTTAACTAAAAACTATACAGCTAATTCCGGATACCTAGCCAACATACCTACTAAAAATCAACCTAATCAGACCATTTTTACGGCAAACAGACAGACGGAAACCAAAAACATTTCGCGTCTCCACAGTGAGCCTTAACATGACGTTTCGGCACAAATCTGTCAACACTCAATATATATAAAATATTTCAAACATTATGGAACTTGAAAAAACAAGAACAAAAATCACACATGGAAATAAATCACAACTTACATTTTGAAGAATTAAAAAAATCAAATTTTTCTGTCAAACTTGGAAAAAAAATTGTTTTACCACAGCACTTATTTTAAAATAAAGTTGAATTCCGATTGTTTCAGAACATGTTAAAAATAATAAATCTGTTTTCATTCGCGTAGATAGATAATCGACCGTCTTAAAATCAATCAACCAACCAACCAACCAAAACAAGAAACTAGTAGTCGCCGTTTTTTTTTTTTCCTTCCCTCATTTGTCGCCAAGAAAGCGATATATAGCTCTATTTAGCTACCTCTCTTCTGTTACGGCTGTAGTTTTCACGTCATCCGCAGCTAGCGCCACTGTCTATGTGTAATCCCATGTTAAAGAAGTTACCATTGAAGTCTATGAGAGTTGATTCTCTGTTTAAATCTCCTTACTCTGTGCCAAAGACGTCGTTTTATCGTCTGCAGCCATAGAAACATGATAAATTAAGTTTCATTTTAAAAAAATGCACAGTAGTAGAAAAATATTTTTGTAAATCGAATAGTTGAACAACTCAACACTTTAACAAGGGAATTCTTATTTCTTATTTAGATATTTTAAAGTTGTTTGTTGTCATTTTTATTTTTAATTTTGGTTTTAGAATTAAATTCATGCACTCCCGTGCGTAGAACGGGTTTAACAGCTAGTACCTATTAAAGATTTACTTTGCGAGCTTTCTTTGATGCAATTTTTTTATTATGTCGTCATAAGGTTATTTGCAAGCTATATACGTGCGTTTCTTTTTTCATTTTATATATTACAAAATTTTTCAAAAATATACACAATACTCTTATTTATACAAACAATGTACTATAAATATAAATACATCAGTTAGAAACAGTAACTTTATCTGTGTATAACAATGGTGGAAGAAGCGGCGATCGCGCCTTTGGGCGCTGATAACAGGTCTCCAAGTCAACATGTGCAGGCTTGTTTAAAAGTCTTAAAACAGAACTGCGGTAATGGATCATTGGTGAGAATCATTACCAAATAAATATACGTCGATTCGTATCAGGAAATTCTTTGTAAAATAAGTATAAGTTAAATGTACGTTTCCCAGGTTCAGCTAGGTGAGCAGGCCTACCCAATTGCTAAAGTTTAATAAGCCCCAACCATGTATGCTTTACAAAAAATAAATTCAATATGCACGTTAAATGGTTTTAAATAAAAATTCCGATATAAAATATTTCTATAAAACTTTAGTAAAATTTCCCGAGATTCTAATAATAATCTTTAAATGCTAAAACGGATACTTTGGTCCTTCTCATTTTTTACTGCATAAACAATTCTAAAATTTGACTAATGCTATAAAAGTTTAAAAATAAGTATTTAATATACAAAAATATGAAAACACGCACCAAATATTCTGTTACAACTTTCACGGTTATATAACGAATGAAAATTAGAATGATACCATGAGTCTGAC
Source organism: Maratus michaelseni (assembly GCA_963931845.1). Classification (NCBI taxonomy): domain Eukaryota; kingdom Metazoa; phylum Arthropoda; class Arachnida; order Araneae; family Salticidae; genus Maratus; species Maratus michaelseni. The sequence goes on from OZ007592.1 coordinate 207,602,531, forward strand.
TGCCAGAAATTACCTCTTAAAAGGGTAATAATATTCAGTTTTTTGTCAGCTATACTTGGTTGCTGAGTAAATGCTCCATTAATAAGTTTCAAAATATTTGTTATTGAACTACATTAGCAATAAAGAAGCAAGCAATTTATTTAAGCAGGAAACATTTTTTCAAATAACTATAACTTTTTAAAAATTATAGTAGAACTGTTATAAACTTTATTCGTTATTGTACGTAAAAAGAAATAGGAGATTTGAAGCGAAAATATAAGCATTAGCAAGAAATGTAAACAATCATGACGATCTCGATTAAAAGTAACGTTTAAATTTATTGCTATGTTAACCTATACGCCGTTTAAATTTAATTAATGTACTTTTTTGCTCCAAAATTAGTACAAGTGGCGTGACTGTAAAGCACAACTTAAGTTAACATATTTTATTAGATAAACATTTCTAATGAAAGATTTAATTAATTTTTAAAAAGTATAGGTGCGATATTTTGGAAATCAAAATTTAAAGGGCTTATTAACAACGGATATATATAAATAAAAACATAAAACCGATTCCCATGGATAGAAAACCTTTTTAACTACATAAATAAAATGGCTTTAAAGGGCTAGAACGCGTTGAATTCTCAACAGAGTATAGGTTTCGTTTTCATTTTTTAGACAAAAATGTTTGTTAATTACAAGAATATCTAAATTTAGAAGAAATTAATAAAAAATCGATTTATAATTATTTTCTTACATATCAACTCAGTTATTGCACAGAAAAGGATATTTTTAGAACAGAAATAATATTACATATAAATTATTATTTTATATGGTGTAGTACGTATAAAAAAACCAAATAACTTGGTTGCTTACCTTCATGAATATCGCTCGGCTTAAGCCATGAGCACATACTAAATGATAGCTGTGAAGCCCCCCCCCCCCCTCTTCTTCTTCTTCTTTTTTTCTAGCCTTCTTTCTGTAATAATCACCCGAATGTCTTTTAGACATAATCGAAATAAAATACTGCACATGCTGTAAAACAACATAAAACAGTGTCGGAAAAAAGATAACGCAAAATCTTTTAATTTTAAATAAATAAAAATTTCTTAAAAATACTGGTGGCAATGTGATATTTTATATAATGTATTACAAATTAATTTATTATTTTATTTCTGATCCTTATGCAACGAAAGTAAACCGCCGTTAAACAAAATAAAATTGAATAACTTTTCATGTGAATTTTCATTTTTCCTTTATTCTTAATCTTTTATGATTCCTCATTTTTGCGCCCTTCAAAGTCTTACAACCGGGGCGACTGCCCCGGCTACCCCCCCCCCCCTAGATCCGTCACTGGTTTTATCAACAAAAATGGAACTATTAACATTCGTCATTTTTTTTTTTAGGTAATCGAGTTATTTCTTTTAAAGAATGAAAATAACTATTTCTCGCTATTCATGACATCATTTTCGGCATGGATAATTTTGTAGAACATATTATTGACATTTGCTAACCATTTTCTTTTCAAACTTCTTTTTACTTTTTTAAAAATTTAAATAAAAAAATACGTATAGTTATATTAGCCGTGCGCAGACGATAAAACGCCAAGTATTGTTACCATACAAAAGAAAAAAGAAAATAAAGAAAAAACCCAAGATAATTTTATTTCACCATCAAAGCATATCCGCTTTATTTTCGATGTATGACGTCATATTCGCTTGTTTCCTATGGTTACGCATATTAAAACCTTGTATTATTATCAAAAACTAAAAAAAGTACGTTTAATTTCTAATAATATTATTTAATCTTCTTTTTAATTCTTTAATTTTTTTTATTTCATTTTCATTTTTCACGTGAAAATTTGTCAATTGAAACTAAATTTTTGAGTAAAAATTATTATTTCTGGTTTTGATTTAGTTTTGGCAACGATAAAGTATTAGCAACGGTAAAGTAAATTTAACCATTTTAAAATATTATACAAAAAAATGTACATTTATTCTCTATGAAAATAACGAAATTTTGAATTATTAAGAAAAATATTTGAATAAAATAAACAAAAACCAGCCTATGTTCATTTGAGGGTTATAATCAACCTATATGCAAAGATACGGGATCATTAAATACTCCAATTTGACGCTGGCTTCAGCCTAACATTTGCACACAATCAGATTTATAATATTATTAGGATAGGATATTATAACATTTTCAAAGCTGTATTACAAAAATAAGTACTTTTTTTTATATATAATGTACTCAATATTTACCTCTGAGCATGTAAGAGTTAATGACGAACTAAAACAATTTTAATATATATATATATATATATATATATATATAATTAAAAAAATTACAACAACCATTGGGAAAATGTTCCGAAAGCTTTAAAAATGTAATTTAGCCCCCCCTAAAATACCCCCCTTATAGCAGATCTATTCGCCCCACCCTACTATAACATGGCTTCCCCACGCTCGCTATTCCACTCACCTACTATAGTATGATCTCGGCAGCAGGCGGTGTTACCACCGCACCGCCTGCTGCTGACGCAGAAGTCTCATTCCCTATCTACTGACTTCCCGTTTGGTATCCGAAGGTAGAATAAACCGAAATATCCAAATATGATGCCAACTTTAGGTGTTAACATTGAAATTTTTAAAGTTTGGTACAATTTCTATTTGTAGACCATCCCTAAGCAAAATTTAAGTATTGATTTAACCCCTTGGGGACGAGCGACACGCATACGTGACGCATAAGATGCTCAGAATCCTCGTTCATTCCCACCAGTTACTTTTTATTGTAAGCTTTGCCTTATTTAATAACAGCTTTTCGACGATTCAATTAGGCGAAAATTTCTGTTTTGAAAAACCGGTGGTAAAAGATTAAAAAATCTGTAAAGGTCGCTCGTCGCGAAGGGGTTAACTCTTGTTTAGATTGATGTCTGAGCTAAAGGTATTTTGATGAAATTAAAGTTGAAGACCACATTTTTTTTCTTTATAAAACGATTTTTCATCCGAAGTCAATTTTTGAATTCGGCTTTTTTTTTCATATATCTGATAGTTTGCATCTATCCTTTTTGTGACTTTAACATTTTTGTAACGATTTTATGCATTTCTATTGTCTATTCAAAGAAAAATTCTTTAAATGTTACAGAATTTCGTTAAAAACGCTTATAAAAAAAATTCTTCTAAACTTACAGAATTTCGTTAAAAACGCTTAAAAAATAAAGTGACGACGTCAAGAGGCCCAATCTCAACCGAAAACAACAACCATTTTCCTAATGATTAATGACACAAAAAAGATCTAAAAAATATTATTTTTTCGCCGATATTTTCCCAGATAGTGGAATTGTCAAATAAAAAGTTCAAAGCACTAGCATAATTTTATGTATACTAGGACTTCCCTCATAGGGATTAGTCTGAGTGATATTGCTGAGAACATAGGGTTAACAATTACAATATAAAGAAAAAGAGCAAATTAAATGATAGAATTACAAAATATCATACATAAATTCATATACACTGTTAAAAAAATAGAAAAGAAGTACCGTTCATGAGATGTGTTGTCATAATTTTTTTTAACATGTGGCAAAGAATCTCATTTTCTTAAGCGCGTATTGCGCAAAACTTGAAAAAAAAAAAAAAAAAAAACGCCGGATCTTTTAAAACACCAAGCTTTTTAAAGTTACGTAATTGGATTTGCAGCCAATAGATTATTCTATCAAGCGTGGCTTAACGCAAATTTAATTTCATTGTTTCACCTTTTTTTTGTATGAATTTAAAATTTTTCTTCCTTGATTATATATCTATTATTTGTATAACTGTTTATAGAAACTCTTACACTTCAAACCACATTGATGGCATGCTTTGCTACAAACCAGATAGCAAAACTATAGTCTAAATTACTATTAAAGTACACAAAAAATCTTTCGATGACTTCTGTAAAATAACTTTTACATTAAATCTCCATATCGGCAAAATTGAAAAATCATTTATATTACAAAGTTAAGCTTAACAGATACTTCTTGATTATTCTCTAGTAGGCTGTGCCCCCTGCGCCTTTAATGTGCCTTTACTGCGCAAATCCGCAGACTTTTCTTTTGCCTGTCTGTCTGTCTCTCTACAATCTGTCTGTTTCCCTATCCGTTCTTCTGCCAGTCTCTCTAACCGATTGTCTATCTCTCTACACGTCTCGCTACCTGTCTCTATATTTCTCTATCGGTCTCGCTACCCGCCAATCTATTTCTCTAACCGTCTGTCTATCCGTCTAACTACTTGTATGTCTAGCCGTGTCTCTTTCCACTTCGCTACGATGTGTCTATCTGTCTCTCTACCCGTCTGGCTATACGCCTCTCTACCCATCTCCGTACCCATCTACTGTCTCTCTACTCGGCTGTATACCCCTCTCACTATCCGTCTGTTTTTGTACCCGACTCGCTACCAATCTCATTACCCGTCAGTCAACTCGTCTCTGTACTCATCTCTCTACTCGTCTCTTTATCTACCACTCTACGCGTCGCGCAACTTTTCTCGCTACATTCCTGTCTACCGGTGTCACTTCCCGTCTCGTGACCCATCTCGTTACCCCTCTGTCAACACTCTTTTTACCTTTCTCTCTAGCCTACCTATATCGCTACTCGTCTTTCTACCCATCTCACTACCCGTCTGTCTACCCGTTTGTTTACTCGTCTTTCTACCTCTCGCCACCTCTTCCCGATATTTAAACAATTCATTTAATATACAGAAGCCGTTTATCAGTTATTAAATGCAAACAGAAGTAATTTATCTAATAAGTGTAATCAGATGCAATTTTTTTTAAATACATACATAAACCTGAATAATAATTCATCAGTTTTGTGTTCATAGTTGTTTATATCATTTGACAGTAAATCTCAACTTCTTAAACCTGAATTGTCTCAAGCTTTTTAAAAAAACCACAAGGTCTGTATAACTGCAAAGTACCCGGAGGGCTATATTAGCTACATGTTATTAAGTTAAGTGAAAGTTTCGTTATCGCGTTTGCAGCCAATTGCTTATGTCAGAAAGCGTGGCTTAACGCCATTTTAAATTCATTACTGTAACTTTCTTTTTATTTCTTTTTTTTTCGGGGGGGGGGGGGGGATAGGGTTTCAAATATATACATTTAAATTAAAACTTTTGCCTCCATCCATGCCATTAGTGCTGTTTGTAACTAATACCTTGTAGACCGAGCTTCATTTGAAACATATGTAAAAGACTTCTTCTACAGTTTTTTTAGGAGAAACTTTCGTAATTGGGCCCAAAGCCAATCGGAGCATTTAATATCATTATTGTAACTCTTATAGTGTTAAAACAATATTGTTGCTAGCTTTACTCTTGTTTGAGACCAGCCTTGCCTGTGTATCTGAATGGGGAAAAGTTTCGTATCCTATGTCGGTTGGCGAAAAAAATTTTAAATGGTGCCAAAAGGCACTTTTAGCATCTTATAAAATTTTTCAAGAGAGCGGTAAAACATGTTTTTCAAATATTTACAAACATACGTTTATTAAAGCATGTTTTCGCACCATCTTAAAAATTTAAGCACGATGCTAAAATAAAATTTTATCGCCATATTCGATATTTTAATAAGTAATGAAAATACATAAACAAACTTATTTAACAAACCTAAGAGGCATTTTTGTGATAAATAATTGTTATTGTCAGGGGGGGGGGGGTAAATTGTAAACAATTAATAAACGGCTAGTAAATAATAAATAGCATTTAAAATCTAAAAATGGAGAAGTGGTCCGTATAAAAATGCAAAACATAACATTATACGCTTGATATATGTAAATCTTTTTTTATTTTTTAATTTTTCTGAAGGCACAGATAAAAAGGTAAAAATCTCTTTTCCAAATGCCAAATAGAAAGTATACAAAATAGGGTACTTTTCGGTTAGCCGGGCGCCAGTGAAATTTATATATCTATGTATACATATATATACATATATATATACATACACACATTTATATATGCATGTATATGTATATACATATATATACACATACATATATGTGTGTATGTATACATATATATGTATATATAGATATATACATTTCACTGGCGCCCGGCTAACCGAAAAGTACCCAAAATAGAATGCCAAATATACAAAATAGAAAAATATCTGCAAAAAAATATATGTACATAATACTACATCTGCAAAAAAATAAGATTTAGAAAAAGTAAGCCAAATCCTGCAGATCCCAACAATCACACCGAAAAACTTATCACCAAAAAAAAACTCGCCAAATCTTACGGCACAGGAGATGGATTTTTCCCTTTGAATGCAGAATATTAGTTTTTTCTTGTACGATGGGTGATTATAATATAATTGTTTCATTTCACATACTACATACCGTTTGATATATTGGTACTTTTATGTTATCCTGGCGCAGTTGATAAATCGCCAAATATTGTTCCTATAACATTTTCATATTGAATTCATTTCATTTAAATATAAACCTTCCACTCATTTAATTTAAAATATTATTATATAAAAATATTTCATTAATCCCATTTAAAATGCTAAAAAGAGAAAAAAAAAAAAAAGAAATAATGCCATAAATCGAAACCTTTTATTTAAACACCAAAGAATTTTTTGTTTTAATTTACACACGCGAAATAAGAAAAGCCGCTGTTGCTGAGATTTGCGCCAAATCTCTAATACCAAGTTATTGCGGGGGTTTTCTCTCAAACAGAAAAAAATCCAGATTAATTTTCGATTTCTACTAAATTGAAATATATTTTATTATGCTGAATATTAGTGCGTGCATATTTTTTTGCTCCATGTACTCCATGAACTTTTCAATTCCGATTGTCTACGAAAATCTCCCGCCGGTGAAAATGACGTACGCACAATTTTTCGTGACGTATGTACTTTAATTGTGCTTTTTTATCTATTTTTTTTAATATAACTTCCAAACGGTTTGACATTTATTCTTGGTAATAAATAGACGTCGTTGTCACCTTTATAGGTACCTGCTGTAAAAATTTGAACGAAATCCGTTAAATATTTTTTGAGTTATGCTTGACGAAAGGTTTTAATATCCATCGTAGCTATATATGGGGCAAAGTAATACTGCGCTGTGTATGAGTCTTCGTTGCACTCAGACAATTAAAGGAAATAATTTGTACTCCGATGTTGTCAAAAGTGAAAGAGAAAAAAAAAGTGGTTAAGTGTGATTGCAGATCGCACAAAGGCAGTAGCGTAGCTAAGGGGGGGGGGGGCAAGGGGGCCCCGCCCCGGGCGCCGCTGTCAAGGGGCGCCAAATTGAGAGAGGTTTTTAACGGAAATTTTCACAAATTTTGACAATAAATAAAAATTGTTGACCTTTTTTTTTGTGTTAATCTGAATGTTTTCTTTAATATATTTTTTTATATCCAAATAATGAACGAAAAAGCTTTTGTAAATGTTTCTAGGAGTGGCTCAACACACTTTGTACCTTACATGATTACGTATCTGAAAGGAGTCACAACATGATTAAATGGGGGGAGGGGGCGCCCAATTGAGAGACGCTTTAAGCCAAAATTTTCGTACATATTTTTGTTAGAAATCATTTTTAACAGACAATAATGCAAAAGATGGGGAAAAAACTCACACCTGGCGAAGCACGTCGAACTGTTTACATACTTTATTTTTAGAATAAAAAAGACTGGTTGCCATTCAGCGATTACAAACTCAAGATATTGTTGAGTTGAAATGAATTTTAGCACAGCTTTGGCATAAATACAATTACAAGAAAAATTAATTTTAACACTCCTCCTTGCCAAAGCATGGTTTAAAAGAAACATATACACTAACCTGGAAATATAATATACACAGTTTAGCTACTTCACAAACACAAAAAAAAAAAAAAACATTATGTACTCAGGCTTATTCAAATAAAAATTGTACACACTACAAACACATCAGTTATAAATATCAATAGTTAAAACCTAGGTTTTTCCTTAAGTTAACCAAAGTTTTCTTTGAGATGTTTTTAGTGAAAAGGTCAGCAACATTTTTTTGCTGAGGCCACATACTCTAAACAAATAACACTCTGTTCGATATAGTCCCTGATAAAATGGTGTCTTATGTCAATATGTTTACTGCGCTCAGATGTTGTTTGATTTTTAGCAATAAACATAGCTGCTTGGCTGTCGATTTTTATTGATACAGGTTTAGGGATAAATTTCTCTACACCAAGTTCCTGCATTAGACTTCTCATCCTATGGGCTAAGGCCAAATATTCAGATTCAGCAGAAGATAAGGCAGTACAACACTGCTTTTTACTAGACCAGGAAACTGCAGCACCACCAAAAATGACCACATATCCACTGAAGGAGTTTCTGTCCACATGATCTGCACCCCAATCTGCATCTGAGAAAAATTCTACTGCTTTTCCAGTTTTTCTGAAGGTGAGGGATAGGTGCTTGGTCTCCTTGAAATATCGAAAGATGTGTTTAATGCTTCTCCAATGCAATTCGGTGGGTCTCTCGTTGAATTGGCTCATGTAGGTGGAACTGAATGCTATGTCAGGACGTGTTCCACATGCAACATACAGCAGACTTCCAATGGCTTGCCTATAAGGAATTTTGTCACTCTTCTCTTTTATATTGGTCCATTCTGCATCATTTACTTTGTAGTGTTTTACGCTAGGGTCTAAAGGAGTTGATGCACCCTTATCTGAACTTGCCTCAAATGTTTCCAGGATATCTTCAATGTAAGTTGTTTGATCTAGTGTTAGTGAACCATCAGCTTGCCTCTGGATTCTCATGGATAAAATTTCACTTGCTTTTCCAAGGTCCTTTGCTTGAAATTTCTGCATAACTTTATGCTTAAAGGTGCTTATGGTTTCTGAGGTTCCTACAATGAGCATGTCATCAACATAGAGGCCAAGATACAGTGTTTTCTTTGGATGATAATAAATGCATGTATCACTTTTTGAACGCAACAATCCGAGTTCTTTCAGGAAGGTGTTAAAACACTCATTCCATTCTCTTCCAGCTTGCTTTAGACCATACAAACTTCTTTTGAGGTGACAAACAAGATGTTCTTTACCTTGTTGTTTCATTCCTTCAGGTTGCAACATGTAAATATCTTCTTTCAATGTTCCATTCAGGTAAGCCGCTGTGATATCCATTTGATGAATTTCCATGTCTAGTTCCATTGCAAGGGCTAAAAGGATTCGTATAGACTTAATTTTTATAACAGGGGAGAAAGTCTCTGAGAAATCTCTACCTGGCACTTGTGAATAGCCCTTTGCAACCAAACGAGCTTTAAATTTAATCACTTCTCCTTCTGCATTTAATTTTCTTTTGAACACCCATTTGCACCCGATAGGTTTGGTATCTGCAGGTTTTGGAACCAATTTCCATGTTTGGTTGCTGTGAAGATTGTTTAATTCTTCCCTCATAGCTTCCTTCCACATTTCAGAGTGAGGCGACTTCAAAGCTTCTTCCAAGGTGATTGGATCTTCAATATTTTGGGTGGGAGCTTGCTCTTCGCTGACAACTTTGTATAATATTGGATCAGCACAGTAACTTTTAGGTCTCCTTACTCTATTGCTTCTTCTGACTTCAAGAGATTCTTCTACACTTACTGCTGATTTTCCAGGACTAGGATCTTCCAAGATCTGCTCAGTGTACTCGGCTTCAGTTCTTATAATATCTGCTGGAATTTCAGAGGGAATTATGCTGATTTCAGGAGCATTGGAGCTAATGAGGAGTTCATCTTTCCTTTCTAACTGACTCCTCCTAAATGGGAAATTAGTTTCATCAAACTTTACATTTCTACTAATATAAAACTTTTCTTCTACATCACACAACTTGTAACCTTTTATACCTTCGGGATAACCAATAAAGACACATTCTTGAGCACGTTTTCCCAATTTTCCTTTTTGCTGTGTTTTGTCAATTTGTGCATATGCCTTACAGCCGAAAATTCTTAAGTTGTCGATTTCAACAGGCTTTTTTTTCCAAAGTTCTTCTGGTATTCTTCCCTGGATAGCTTGTGATGGACATTTATTGCGTAAATAACAAGCAGTAGCCACAGCATCTGCCCACAGTTCATTTGGAAGGTTTGAGTCGAACATGAGACATCTAGTCATATCGAATAATGTATGATCATCTTTCCGGCAACACCATTTTGCTGTGGAGTTCTAGGAACAGTGAGCTGTCTTGATATTCCATTTTTAATTAAGAAATCATCAAATTCAGTACTTGAATATTCCCCACCATTATCACTTCGTAAACTGGTAATCTTAAGTCCATGTAGGTTTTCAACATTATTTTTAAATTCGATGAATTTCTCAAGGGCTTGGTCTTTTGACTTCATTGGTTTCGTCATCAACAAAGGTAATAATATATTTAGAACCCCCTTTTGACGTAGGTGTTATGGGTCCTGAGACATCGCTGTGTATTACTTCTAGTAACCTTGTGGAAGCTTTATTTTCCCTAATTGGAAATGGTGTTTTCTTCATCTTTCCTAGAATGCATGTTGAGCAAATGTCACTTTCTTTTGGTGTTTCTTCATAATCTTCATTCGAACCATCTTTCTTGATAAGTTTCTTCACTGCATTTTTGTGAAAGTGTCCTAAACGTCTATGCATGAGTTCTTCATGTTTGGAGATGCATGCTTTATGGATCTGATGTTGCTCAACTTTATACAATCTTCCACATTTATGGGCAGTAAGGAGGATTTTGTTCTGTTGGTTGGGATTTCTGATAGTAGCCTTACCATTCTGGAAGGAAATGGTCATTCCCATGTCTTCGATTCTTCCAACTGAGAGGAGGTTACTGTCAAGATTAAGTACATACATCACATTTGCTAAGAAAAGAGTTTCTGTCCCGCACTCTTCTGTTGGCCTCAAAATGATGTTACCAGTTCCTATAGCTTCAATTTTTTCGGAGTTTGCTATTTCAACTTGCGATTTTATTGGTACCAAATTGACAAATTTTTCTCTTTGTGAGCACATATGTTCAGTAGCACCACTATCAAGATACCAATCACAAACAGGTTTATCACCATAGGTATCAGTGAGTAATGCTTGATGTACATCGCTTGAAAATCTTTGACCATGCGAAGTTGTCTTATGGGCATGACATTTTTTGGCAATATGTCCCCATTGACCACAGCTAAAACACCGAGTTTTTCTTTCGTTATCTCTGACATACTTCTTGGATGTCTCGCATCCTCGTGGTTTTCCACTGTCTTTAATTTTTAGTGCTCTTTCACCAACAGCTTCTTGTTCACTTTCTGCACTGTGACGGAGCAATTTCTTCTCTTCTACCATTAGGCGTGACTTAACAGTTTTTGTGGACAAGGCATCTTCATCTCGTTCTAAGTTTAATATCAAAGCTTCATATTCTTTAGGCAAACTCATCAACATGACAAGGGCTACTTCTCTGTCCGTGAAGCCGTATCCGCAAGATGAAACCTTACGATGCAATTCCATCAGTCTTCTTAAATAGGAGCTCACATTTTCACCAGAATTCATCCTTACATTAAAAAATTCTCTAAGTAGTTGAAGCGTGTGCAGCAATCCAAACTTCGTATGAATATTTTTCAGATTTGTCCATGCATCTTTCGCTTTTGTACAATCGGCGATATCGTCCAAAAATTATCGTCTACAACAAGGAACAAAAACGTGAGAGCCTTTTCGTTAGTTTTTCTCTCATTATCTTCCAATTCTGGGCCGTAACCAGGATCAATTGCTTCCCAACAGTTCCTTTGAACTAGTGCAGCACGAGTACGGATACTCCATGCTGTATAATTATTTCCATCTAGCTTAGGAATCTTCAATTCGTCCATGCTGTCGTTAGGCCTAGCAGCGCGCGGGGAGTTTTTCGCTTCTTCTATTTTTCGCAGTTATCTGTTATCCACTATAACTCACGTATAAACTTCTTCTTCAAAGCAAATTCGTGCTGATAACGTGTTAGAAATACATTTTTAACAGACAATAATGCAAAAGATGGGGAAAAAACTCACACCTGGCGAAGCACGTCGAACTGTTTACATACTTCATTTTTAGAATAAAAAAGACTGGTTGCCATTCAGCGATTACAAACTCAAGATATTGTTGAGTTGAAATGAATTTTAGCATAGCTTTGGCATAAATACAATTACAAGAAAAATTAATTTTAACAATTTTGACAATAAATAATAATTTTTGACGTTTTTTCCGTGTGTGTGAATGTTTTGATGAAATTCAGCGATGAAGTGGGGGAATGGAGAGATCCATGAATGCCAGTCACAGATGGAGGCTCCTCACTGTCTAGCCTCTAGCTTATAAAACAAAGAACCCTGCGGGTGTCACATTTCTTATATCAAAAGAGCATTTCTTTATTTCTCTATTGATTTTCCTGCTGATTTTTGTGTTCTTAACTTTGCATATTAATAATTTCGTGTAATAGGGGCTTCTGTGAACCATTGCAAAATGGATTTAGCTGGAGGAACTGAAAGTAAATACTATATTATTCCTTCTTTATTGGAAATTAAATTTTTCAGCTGAACTGGCATTGAGAAAAGCCAAATAATTAAATGTTTGCTACATACCCCCAATTTTCCTCTTCTTAAAGTGTATAAAAATGAAGGCAGGGCCTTTCAATCTTTCTAGTACGATCGGAACAAATGGCTAATATCATACAACTATATATTCCTGCTACTGCTATTGATATAGAGCAGTTCACATCACGTGACTTTTACCGGAGAACAATGAAAAAAGCTGTAGGACACACAAATAGAAAAAGCATTGATAAAGGTAGCGATAGCTGTCCTACAGCAGCAGCAAAAACCTGTTCGTGACGTCACCTTGCACAGCTCTATTGATTTGAGATTTTTGCGTTTTTTTCTTTCTAGTCAGTGTTACCAATTCGCCACTCTTTTTAAATTCAAATTACTTGATTGTCACCATTTTTTTGAAGTAGAAATATTCGCCTTATTTAATGGCAGATTAAATAACGCGTGAATAAGGGCCAATTATACCATTTTAAAAAAGTGGTGGGAATGAAGCAATCTTAATTTTTAAAAAGTAACCTACTGGCAACACTGTTTCTTGCGACCTATTGGCAAATTTGCGAATGGATTTTTTTCAGAGCCTTGCTGGCGAAACTCGTGTTTTTTGTTTGTTTTTTTCACGCCATTGTAGGCGAATTTTCCGTCCTCATTGTATACGGGATTTATTATAAATCCGAAATGATATTGCAGAGATCATCTGTATAGTTTTTATGGTTAAGCCATAAAAAGCAATTAATTTGTTGTAAACAACAATATTATAAGTTTCAAGGATGCAACCGTAGTTACGCTGCTACTTTTAAACAACAAGCTGAAAGTTTCTAAATAGAGAATTTCTAAATAAAGTTTTTAAATTGTTTTTCAAATTAGGATTACTATCATGTGATCAAAATAAAGCAAAAAAGACAGAAAATAATGAAATTTCATCTGAATGGACAAAGATATTATCTCTCTCTTTCTATTTGGGCCAATCAAAGTAAAAATTTTACGGTAATTAAAGTTTGCAAAGTGCACGGATGTAAATTTTAAGATGCATTTTTTATTAATATATTGTATGGTTTTATGAAAGTTTTATGATTTAATCAAGTAAAAACGTAATTTTTGGGATAAAATTAATGGTGTATAACAAATATTTAATTGGAAAAAAATTTAAAGAAAATTTTAAACCACACTTTTCCTACAAATTTTAACTTTTCGCTACATCTATACCGATTATTAAGCATGAATATCAGTTACATACAGATGAGAGTTTTTGCCAAAAACCTCACCATGATTATTAGAAAAACAAAAATAAATACGAATCTTAAAATCTAGAGAAATGCTTAAGTGATACAAAAAGAAACATCAAAAGGCCTATTAAAAAAAACCTTTTAATGATCAACATACGTTTCAACGCTCATACAGCGCCGTTTTCAAGAAATATAACGATAAACAAATATATATATATATATTTTTTTTTTCTAAATTTGCGAGAATACTTTGTTTATTGTTATATTTCTTGAAAATGGTGCCGTATGAGCGTTGAAACGTATGTTGATCATTAAAAGGTTTTTATAAGCCTTTTGTTGTTTCTTTTTGTATTACTTAAGCATTTCTCTAGATTTTAATTATATTGAGTGATCTTATTTTGTGATTATGAAATACGAATATATTATATTAAAATCTGATCGCCTGTTTGTATTTCGCAACTACTCCATTCAGATTGTCGAACGCAACGCGATTTACTTAACACCGGTTATCATTGATCCGAGGATGTCATAAACTCTCAGAATTTAAAAAAATGATTTAAATTACAAGATGATATATATATATATATATTTGTGGATAAAAAAGAAGAAATAAAACGGATAATATATTTTTTCTCATTAAAACTGGAAAAAAGAATTTATTTTCAATTTGAATAGATAGTGAAATGGGAAAAAATCTTGATTACAGTAAAATTTTTGAAAAATAAAAACTTATTTTCACATATTCAAACTTCATGAATCAATTTATTCTGGAGAACAAAAATCGTCTGTCAACATATTTTCATTTAGAAATAAAGATTTTTTTCAGTTACAGACTAAATCAAGGAGACAAATTTAAGCTTCTTACATTTAGGTCTAGAATTATTGCTCCCTATTCACAAGAATTGAATTTAATGAAAAATAATATACTATTTCCATTATCTTTGAAAAAACGTTTCACAAAAGCGTTAAAAGTAAAATGTTTTACCAGGTAAACTTGACATATGTTTTTACACAATTCGCCGATTTCCACGATTTTATTTGGCCCGGCTTTTTTCATTGGTTGCAGTTTCCTTTTCGTGATTATTTGTCACAAAATTTCCCTTTTTTAAAACTTAGTTATGTCAAGGCCTCTAAAATATAGAAATACTGTATTGTCTCCTATGGAATGTGATAAAGAGTTAGTTAATTATTTACGTTTCTAATTATCGGGAATGAAATATTTTGCTTAATTAATGCATTTATTCTTCTTTTAATGATACGTGAACGAAGTCACGGGTAACAGCTAGTTTTTTTCATACTTTCCTTATAAATCTACTCTATAACTGTACAGATCATATTTTCAAGAAAAAAAAATTAAATAAAATGTCATGACAAATTTTAAAATATAATAAAAATGACTTTTTACTTAAAATTTGTGTTTTTAGAAAGTAAACTATTTATGTTGCTGAAAATCCTATTTTTAATTTTATGAAATGCAACTTAAGAATTATTAAAAAAAAAAAAAAAAAAAAAAAAAATAGCTAGCCGCGGTTGAAAAATATTTGTTGAAGTTTTGTCACTTAGAACATATTGAACTCCTTGGAAATTCCAAAGAGTGTACACACCTTGTAAATGAAACAAGAAAGCATATTTTTCTCCATAATCGAGTTTAATTTATGAGTTTTAGCAAACGTGGTTTCTTGCAAATTTATTTTCATTATTGTAATCATTGTTGCTACTCTCATGTCTCATAAGCTTAAAACTACATAGTCACATCTGCTAACGTCAAATTCATGTCAAATTAGG
The DNA here is from genome assembly GCA_963931845.1 of Maratus michaelseni. NCBI lineage: Eukaryota > Metazoa > Arthropoda > Arachnida > Araneae > Salticidae > Maratus > Maratus michaelseni. The sequence continues at coordinate 207,618,027 of OZ007592.1, forward strand.
CAATATTTGGCTAAATATATTGGCGATAAAAGTAGGTTGCCATAAATGTAGCCATCTTGGCGATAGCTGACTAATTTTTCAAAATTCCCATTGAAATTCAGTATTGATGAGAAGTAGGAATCTTCTATAATCTTGTTCACGCATTTTAGCTTCGTGTGTTTGAGTAAAATTAGCTTAATTCTGAAAAACAAGGAAGAAGAAAACTACCTTTTCTTAACGGTACACTCCGGAAAGATTTTTTTGTCGTTTTGAGAAAAAATAATGTGGTTATTTTTTTATTTAGGGGGGGGGGGGGCGCAGAATTTCTTCCTGCCCCGGGCGCCAAAAAACGTAGCTACGCCACTTCACAAAGGGTTTCGCTTGATATTCCTTTCGAAACACTTTATCCTTTTTTTAATAAATCCAAATAAATTTAATTAAAAAAAAAAACAGATCATGTTTTTTATAAAGTAAAAGCTTGCCTGCCTATTTTTCTCGTTTTTTCGAAAATCTGAACCGGTCCGATAGCGGGCAAAGCCCGCTATTATACTCTGTCATAATAATATCTGTCATGTGAACTAAATGCGATATTAAAAAAAATCAATTTCAAAATTTAAAATGTTGTATAGAGACCTTCAAAATGTTAAAATATGCCAATATTTCTATAATTGGGTTTTTATCATGATTCAATACGTTCCTCAAACCCATTTGACGTTATAATAATCACTTGCTGATGTCATATCTATTTTCTTTCTCTATTACTCATATTGATACTCTCTTTGTTTTATTCTCAAACATTTGAAAAAATCCGTTAAACTTCCAATATGACGTCAGATTAATTTTCTTTTTAATTCTCTAATGACATCATATTAACCTGTTTTCTGTACTTACACATACTCAAACTCCTTGTATTATTGAGAAATGTTTGAAAATTTCCGTTTTAATACCAATATGAATCATAGTAGTCTTTTTTTCTCTCTGATAGAATACGATAATAAATAAAATAACTCAATTATCACTCTCACTGCAATGGACTGTAGAATATAAATTTAATTTCACAATTCAAAAATAAACAACTTCTCATATGTGTGCTCTCGTCGGAGACAAACACAACTCTGAACTTTTTACAGCAGTGATGACGAAAGCAAAGGGTGGCCAGTTTTGGCTACATGCCAGCTCCGAACATCCCGCCATGCCGTGCAATGTTTTTAAACATTCAAGATAGAATGAATTGCATAAATTTACAACACTATAATCATAAATGCAACAGTTTCAATATTACATTACACAAACACCAATAAACAATCATTGAAAGAATTCAATAATAATAACACATTTACAAAAGTTTAATTAATCATTCATAGGTAGGAGACATAGCTTTGAAATTGGGCGTTTGTATTTGCCCAAGGCAGTTTTTACCTCTACTACTGTAACTTTTGTGTCTTTCCCAGGATAAATATTACAAATTCTTCCTAAAGACCATTGACATAGTGGTAAATTTTCCTCTTTAATAACAACTAAGTCTCCGACCTTTACATTATTTTTCTCAAATTTCCACTTGCCCCTCCACTTGCCTCTTGCCCCTCTGCTGCAAATTGCTCAAGTAATCTGAACTCCACCTTTTCCAGATTAACTGCGTCATTTTGGTTAAATTTTGTCAGTGATCCAGTCTATTCTCACTAATATTTGTCAAATCAGGTTCAACTAATTGATGTAATAGGTCGGCCAATTAAAAAATGGGAAGGGGTCAAAACGTTAAGATCATCTATGTCAGCAGACAAAGGAACAAGTGGTCGAGAATTTAACATTCCCTCTACTTGAATTAACACCGTCAGAAACTCTTCATAAGTCAACTTTGTGTTTCTCACCACTCTTTTTGAGTAATATTTAATTGATTTTACTCCTGCCTCCCAGATGCCTACAAAATTCGGGCCTCTGGGAGGAAGGTACTTCCAATCAATACCCTCTGATGACATGAATCCTGCAAGGGTTTCATCTGGTTGCTGCACCAACCTCTGCAACTTTTTAAGCTCAGCATTTGCGCCTACAAAGTTTTTCGCGTTGTCAGTAAATAGTTTAGCGAAATTACCTCGCCTAAAAATAAGCCTTTTAAGGGAAGAGGCTGATGTCATATCTGACACTACCTCCAAATGCATGGCTTTCGACACAAAGCAAATAAATATGCAAACATAAATTTTGTGGTAGGTACCTTTCCTCTGCCCGCTATACTTGATAAAAGAAAAGGCCGCAAAAATCTGCCCAAAGGGTTTTCCCAACTCTTTCTTCAGGCAATTCTCCCATTAACTGATCTAGTACCTGTGGTTTGGCCTTAAAACAGGTAATGCAATTATGTACAATTTTCCTGCATACAATTCTCCTATTAATTATCCAGAACTGCTGTCTAATTTGATGTAGTAAAGTAAGGCTTGGAGTCCTGAATGTAAATGCTTTTTATGAAAATAATTAACAATTCATTCTGTTAATTTGTGTTTGGCTGGCAACAAAATTGGATACTTTTTATCCTAATTTAAATCACTGTTGCTCAAACCTACCTCCTACTCTTAAAACCCCATTTTGATCCAAAATCGGATTTAAACTACATATTGGATTTATTTTTTATATTTGTTTGGACATTTTTATATCACCCAGCACCTCCCGGGAGCTTTGCTTCTGTACCAAACTTACCATTTTTAATTCTGAAGTTTTTAATTCTTCAGTTCCCAAGGGTTCTATCTTATGGTTGCGTCCTTTGCTATTTCCAATGAACCTAAAAATAAAACTCATAACACGAATAATTTTAGCATAATTATTATAGACCGGGAGGCGGCAGCACAGATAATCACCTCATCGAGTTCACGGATGAAATTCTAGGATTAGTTAAATCTTGATTCGCATATTAAAACGCAATCGGTCTGCCAAGTCATATCTTGGGGGAAAACACCTGAAAACCCGATTTCAGCGGCTGACTCGTAGGTTTACCATTGTGTTTTCCTGCACCGAATGGTATGAAAACACGGAGGACTGGGAGCAGGAAAACACAATGGTAAACCTACGAGTCAACCGCTAAAATCGGGTTTTCAGGTGTTTTCCACCAAGATATGACTTGGCAGATTCAGATTCAGATTCAGATTCAGATTCAACCAAGCAGGGAGGCTTACCATACGGCTTAAGCTCTACAAGCCCTGCTTGGCAAGTTTATTAAAAAAAAATACAAATGAGGCCATTAGGCTTTTACACAGTACTAAATTGAACAATGAATAAGAATTATATATACAATACAATTTGACATATTTACTCTCATTTGAGTAAGGTATTTTTACAATAACTCCAAGAGTTTAAATATTTAGATTTGTGGACTTGAGTAATAGAACAATTATGTACATGTCTATAAATACTTGAGTAAATTAGGAAAATGAAAATTATAATAAAAATATTTACAAATCAATTCTAGTTCTTTAGACCTGAATTAAAAAGTTTACGTTGGGTAGGACTACTTTAATGTTCTGTAATTTTAAATTGTTTTAATTCCAAAGCTTTTAAGTTTTTCAAATTGACGGTCATTTTATTTTGTTTTTACAAGATTAGTCCTCATCAGTATAATTGTCATCATCATCATCTGACGTAGCGTCGAGAGGTGGTAGTTGGAACAATGTCTGATTATTTTCTATGAGACATGCAGTTGATTATTCTTTGTTGTAATACAGGATTTTTAATTATCAGAGTGAACCAGTAGTGGAGTGGCACTGAGTTCGCTTTTCTTAGATGTAGAGTTGCTGTCAGCATGCAATTAAGCATGTAGTGGAGAGAATCTCCTCTTTCTCCACAGGTGCATCGTGAGGATGATGTTTTGTTGAATTTTACTAAGTATGTTGGAAATGGACCATGATTCGTTGCAAATATATATAGATATCTGTGATTCAGAAGAAAGTCCTCTGATACTGATGGTTTTAATGCGAAGGTGTAACGGCCAGTTAGCGATAAGTTCCATTCCTGTTGCCATGAGTTTAGAAGATGCTGTTTCAGTTTCCTCTTAAGATAGGAAGGTGGAAATGGGATAAATTTTTGTGGAATTTCTGATGATGGGAAGGTTGCTTCCTTGGCCAATTGATCCGCCCTCTCATTACCTAAGAGACCTGCATGTGCTTTTACCCATTTGATGTTAATTTGTTTGGTTGTTTGTTGAAGATATTGTATTATTTGTTTTACTATTGCATTTTTGGTAGAAATATCTTCCAGTGCTTGAATGCTAGATCGACTGTCAGAGAAGATTGTAAAAGAGTTATAAGATGAGTGGGATGACCAGATTATGGAGTCAAGGATGGCTAGAAGTTCTGCTTGATATACAGAATTTTCTTCTTGTATTCGTTGTTGATGTTTGTATATTTCTATGGTTTCTCTATATGCACAAAAGGCATAGTCTGTCCCTGTTTCCGTTTTTGAACCGTCCGTATAGACTTCAATTTCTATTTCTGAATCGGAATTGGTTTCCAGTATTTTTAGGTGATCACTTGAGGTATCTATATGATTTTTCTGCGATTTTGACTGGAACATGTCTGCAAAATATGGGGGAGATGAGATTCCAAGGCGTATAATTCTTCCGAATTCTGATACCTGTTCTAGTCGCAAACGAAGGGGTGGGATTCCCGTAAGCACGTTGAGGGCTGCTGTTTATGTTTTGCGATATGCTCCTGAGATCATTAACAGACATTATGCTTGAATAGCTGAAATTAAGTGATAACCATGCGACTTGGCTAGCCTGGTAAACCAGGTTGCTGCAGCATATGTTACCTTCTTTTCCAAGATCGCACTGTACCATATTTTTAAAATACTCTTTGAAATTCCACTTGATGTTGACGCAAATTTAAGTAGATTTTGAATTATTCGTTGAATTTCTTCTCTTTTCGATCTAAGATGTGGTAAGAAAGAGAGTGTACTATCCAATAGTATGCCTAAGTATGGAATTGAGTTTTCTGCTTTTAGTGAATAATTATCTACCAGAGGGCCCGTGCGAGGATTTCGCACTGAAATCTAATGTTTTTTAGGTACTTCTCTATTATCCCGTCGACCACTTTTCATAACAAAAAACTATCGCCAAATTGTAAGAGTAAACGCCAAAAATGCAGTCCCATTTACTTGATGTCAGAAGCATTATACGTGTTTGTTACGTCATCAAGTGGTTTTTAATTCGACATTTGCGTGTATTTTTCATTATGTTTTACTGATTTAGTAGTTATTTTATTAATTAAAATAGCAATTGTGCCCTTAAATTCTTATATTTTATTTATTTATTTATTTTGATATTCCAATGGCAACGTTCTATCGTTTATTTGGCGATAGTTTTTTGTTATGAAAAGTGGTCGACGGGATAATAGAGAAGTATCATTTTTTATCAATATGTAATATATATATTAGATGCAGGTTTAAACTTCTAAAGAAAAAGCAAGGATAAAAATATCTGCAAATAACATTTAGTTGTTAGTCAAGCCAGAATATCATCTAATTTATTCCATCAAAGTTAGACTAAAAACTGATCCAAGATTGCTAAAGGCACGCGCGAGAAAAAAAAATAACAATCGTATTTTGACTGCATTAGAGGATGACGTCATCCGCTTCGGGAAAACCATGGGACTTAGAAATATAAATCTAAACATTTCAATTTCAATTTCCCTTTTTAATCATAAGTATAAAATAAACCCGTGCGGTGTTTTTTATAATAATTGCTATGAGCATCATATAATGTGGTATTTTATTTTTTTGGCAACAATAATTTCAGGAAAACCTTTCATTTCTTTCATGAAAACAATGCTGATTTAATTTTTTAATTTCAGCAAATTTTAATCAAAAACATGTTTTAACGAATTGTTAAGTGAGCTATGTCAGAAGCCTGTTCTAAAACCTTTCATATGGTATCTCATTCGTTGTTCTGCGTTTCATATTTTCTGAGTAAAAGGGATGTTGACAGGAGAAATAATATATAAGGATTTTAAATATTGGTGGGCGCTTTAGGTATTTTGGTCTTCTAAGATTAAGAGATTTGCATTTATTGTATGAGATTTTTAGCTTATATTTTTCTGGCCATTTGCTGATTAGCTGAAGTGCTGTTTTTCCTTGATCTTCTAGTTTTGCTCTCGTTCCTGCTTCTATGATTAAGAGCAAATCGTCAGCATATGCAATAGCCCTAATTCCTATTTCCCTAAGAAGGTCTACAAATTCTGCATGAAGACCTTCCATAAGAATGGGCCCAGACAAGATACCTGTGGACAGCCTCTGTTAAACCAGTGGATTTCTTGAACTAGCCAGTTTGGGTATGCACCTCTTCTTGATAGGAATGAACTTGTTGTGTTGACATATGGTTGATCGACGCTTAGATTTTCCATTGCTTCTATACTTTCCAGCCATGGCAGACTGTCAAAGGCGTTCTTAAAATCTAAGGAGAGTAGGGAGATGTAAGACTCTTTTTGTTTTATTATTTCAAGTTGCGAGAATAAGTCCTGTATTGCGGTTTCTGTAGATCTGCCCTCAGTGAAGCCATGTTGACCAGGAAAGTTTTCTCCATTCTTGTTGAGATTGTGGTATATGCGACGTAGAAGTAATTTTTCGTAGATTTTTCCAAAGATCGGAAGTAATGTTATTGGTCGGTAGGATTCAGTTTCCGTTGGAGGTTTACCAGATTTTAGGAAGTAAGCTAATTCTCCTATTTTCCAGGCATCGGGAAAATAATTTAGGCTTAAAAGCTTATTATATATTGTAAGTAAAAATTTGCTTTGAGATTTGTAGATGTTTCTTATTATATTGTGATCTATGTCATCTTTTCCCGGAGCTTTGTTAACGTTAAATGAGTATATTGCATCTCTCAGTTCTGATTGCGTAAATGGGGGTGCTGTTTTAACTGGATGTGTTATTTCTGTTGTTGATGATTGAGAAATTCCAAAAATGTTTATTGTAAGATCTTCAAATAATTGCTTTTTCGTATGTGTGATTGCTTCTGATGAGGTGAGCGAGTAAGACTCTTGGCTGTAGTGTTTCTGAAATGCCGCTTTCTGTAATTTACCGAAAGGATTGGTCATGTTTTTGCAGAAACGATTCCAAATATCATTTTTCGCCTTTTGTATTTGTTTTCTGTATTTTGCACGTTCTTGTTTAAATTTTTCATAAGTGGCTTGTGAAAAGGGTTCTAGCTTTGACTTCTGTTATATATATGATTACAGTGGCAACACTATTTTTATATAGACGATTTGGCAACAAGACCTTTCATTTTCTAATTTCGATATATCCGCTATGTTTTGTTTGTATACGTTTGTTAATGCTGATTAAAGCCTGAATTCTTTTAAAGGTTTATATAAGTTTGTATTCATTTTTAAAATCACATTACAATTTAATCAGCATTTGTATATTTATCACTTCTAAATACCTTACGATGGATCAACTCTTGAAACCTGAAAAATTTGACGTCGATCCCACTTGTGTTGGCGCGGAGGCTAAATGGAAACACTGGAAACGGACCTTTTCTAATTTTTTAAGCGAAATTCAAAACATAAGTGCGACAAACAAATTCCCGCTTCTATGTAATTACGTTTCTGCTAGTGTGTTCCTTCATATTAATGATGCCGTAAATTATGATGCTGCTATTGCCGTTTTGGACTCTATCTATGTTACCAAACGAAATGAAATTTTTGCCAGACATTGCCTAGCCTCTAAAATACAAGAAAGTGGTGAGTCTGTTTCTGAATTCTTACAAACACTTAAGCAACTTAGCAAGGACTGTAACTTTAAAGCCGTGACGGCTGATCAATACAAGAGTGAGTACATTAGAGACTCGTTCATTCGAGGTTTAAGGAAACCTCGCATCAGAGAGCGTTTGCTGGAAAACTCCACTATTACCTTAGAAAATGCTTTCGATCAAGCTAGGGCACTGGAACTAGCTGAATCTCACTCAGCATTGTATATGAATACCTCACATCCTATACCTGTAGCTGCCACAGAGCTTTCTGATCACGTTGAAGATAACCATTCAGCTGCAGCTACGCGACTTCGATCTGGAAAGTGTTTCTTTTGTGGAAATGACCGACATGTAAGAAGCCTATGTCCTGCAAAAGAGGTACTCTGTAGAAAATGTGGAAAAAAGGGACACTATCAAAAAGTTTGCTTATCAAAACCACAGCGTGTCTCCCATAACTCTGCTGCATCAATTCACACCTTAGCTTCAGTGCCAACATCACCTAGTTGTCTTCAAAGATCTATTACCAAAGTCCAAATAAATGGGATAGAATTGAATGCACTTATTGACACTGGTAGTTCCCTTAGCTTTATAAACGAATGCTACGTTAAAAGATGTAACATAAAAGTTAAACCATACTTAAACAAAATAACTATGGCTAATTCCTCTCTAAGCACAGATGTTAAGGGTTGCGGTGAAGTTAGTATGAATTTGGACAAACATGTGTACAATGGCATAAAAGTACTTATCATGAAAAATCTCTGTGCGGACTTTCTTATTGGTCATGATATTCTGAAGAACCATTCACTCGTTGAAATCCAGTTTAATGGCGAGAGACCACCGCTTAAAATATGCTCCCTAGCTGTTGCTCAGATGCAACCAGTTTCACTGTTCGCTAACTTAACCCCTGACTGTAAACCCGTGGCTACCAAATCTAGGCGGCAATCTGAGGAAGACCGAATATTTATTGCTGCAGAAGTAAAGAAGTTGTTGGAAGAGGGGGTTATTGAACCCAGTAATTCACCTTGGCGAGCTCAGGCATTCGTAGTAAAAGGAGAGCATCACAAACCACGTATGGTAATTGATTATTCTCAAACCATTACTCGTTTTACGATGCTTGATGCCTATCCTCTTCCGAAAATTGAAGAATTAATCTAAAAAATATCAAGATATGAAATATTCAGCACTATCGATTTGAGAAGTGCATACCATCAACTTCCTATTAGTGACGCTGAAAAACATTATACTGCCTTCGAAGCGGATGGTAAATTATATCATTTCCTCCGTGTACCTTTTGGGGTCACCAATGGTGTTGCTTGTTTCCAGAGAGCAATTGACAATATCGTTCACGACGAAGGCCTAGAGGATACGTATCCTTATCTGGATGATGTAACTGTCTGTGGAAAAAGCCCTGATGAACATGATCGAAACTTAAAAAAATTTTTAACAATTGCCAAGAAATACAACCTAACACTAAATGAACAAAAATGTCAGTTTTCTACTAAGTCTGTCAAGCTATTAGGATATACCATAACAAACAAGACTATCAAGCCTGATCCAGACAGGCTTGCTCCTTTGATAAACTTGCCTATACCTAACAATACGGCATCTCTCCGAAGAGCATTAGGAATGTTTGCCCACTACTGCCGTTGGATACCAACATTCTCTAAGAAAATACGTCCATTATTATCAAATCATCAATTCCCTCTTTCAGAGGAGGCTGTAAATTCATTTAACAATTTAAAGTCAGATATAGCCAAAGCTTCATTAGCCGCTATAGACGATTCCGTACCATTCAGAGTAGAGACTGATGCGTCTAAGTTTGCCATAGGAGCAACTCTTAGCCAAGCGGGACGACCTATAGCATTCTTCTCTAGACCACTAAACAAGTCAGAACTTAATCATTCAGCTGTTGAGAAAGAAGCATATGCAATCGTGGAATCTCTACGTTACTGGCGCCATTACCTGATTGGTAGACCTTTTGAGGTGTTCACTGACCAAAGGTCTGTCTCATTTATGTTTGACAAACGTCATTCTAGCAAAATCAAGAACGAAAAGATCATGCGTTGGAAACTGGAGTTGTCATGCTTCAAGTTTGATATCATCTACCGCCCTGGAAGCAAGAATGCTAATGCAGATACATTATCAAGAATAACTGCTACAATTATTCCAGAAGTGAATTTAAAACAGCTGCATGAGGACTTATGTCATCCTGGTATTGTTAGAATGCATCATTGGATTAGATCCAAAAACTTGCCTTTCTCCCTGGAAGATGTTAAAGGTCTCATAAATTCCTGCCCTGTCTGCTGTGAAGTAAAACCCAGATTCTTTAAAAATCAAGGGAAATTGATAAAAGCAACTTCACCGTTCGAAAGATTGAATGTTGATTTTAAGGGCCCATTGCCATCAAATTCTAGAAATCGTTTCCTCCTCACTGTGGTTGATGAGTACTCGAGGTTTCCTTTCGCAATTCCTTGCTCTGATATTTCTTCTACTACAGTGATTGCGCATTTAAGTAATATTTTCTCCATATTTGGTATGCCAGCATACATCCCAGATAACAATTTTTGATTTTTAAAACATTTTTATAACCCCAACATGTAAATGACTAGATGCTTTTTAAAGGCTTTGTCTGAAAGGTTTGCCAACATTTTAAAAAGCATTATAAAAGGTTGCTAGTTGACACAATCTGAGGTACTTTGTAAGTGTTTTAGGACAAGCATACCAAAATGTAGAAACGTAAGGCTAGTTACAGGATTTCATATTAAACATTGTAACAAGAATTACAATCAAAGGCAGATAATAATGCTTTTATTATAAGCATCTATAAAAGAAATTAAAAATGTTTTGATAACCTGTTAGTTTTAAATCTTAATTGCATTAGATTTTCATCAAAATTATCTGACTTAGAAATTTTCTTTGTTTCTGTGGGACACTAAATTTTAGCTTAATTTCTATATACGGAAGAAAAAAAATGGAAAATAGGAATTTTTATTAGCTGATATTATATTTAAGAACTCATAGTAAGTTATATATGTTAATTAATATATTTCTTTTTTCCTTTGCTAAAATTCCTTTCCTATGTAATTGCTAAAATTTGAATATATTTGATTTTTTATATTTTAATTAATGTATTGCTTCTAAAAAAATATTAATTGTTGATTACATTAATTTTTTAAAAATCTAATATGCATTTTGTTAGAATGAACTATAAGAATTAATTTACAGAAGTTTTCTAATTTTTGTTTGAATTTGACAGAACTAATTAAAATAGATAACTTTTTTTGTATCTTCTACCATTCAGTTTTAAAAATAAAGTCTAAATTATACCGGGGATAATATTTTCCTTTTAAAGTGAATTCGGGCAACAAGAAAATTTGTATATTATATTTTTTCTTAAGCCCTACTACATTATCCTGAAAGTTTCACAATAGTTTAAATTTCTGAGTTGGGAATTGTTTATGTCTTGGTTTTTATGTTGCCTTTACTTTTGTGTTTTTATATTTGGAACGTGATAATGGTTACCCACTATCAATTACTCTTATTTATTAGTTGATTGGCAAACTAAAGTAAGTTAAACATTACTGCATAATTTAATTTCATAAAGATTTAAGAACTATATAAAACCAAATTTTGGTGTTTAAATAATTACTAGAAAAAAAAATGCAATTTCCATATATAATATTTTTATATCATAAGCATATTACCTATTTGTTTATTTTTAGTCTACTTTAAGCATGTTTTCATTCTACTTAATACAGAAGAACAATAATTTTTCAGAATGATTTATCTCTGAATTAAATCTATTGATGCTCCGTAATTAAAAATAAATAATAATAATCGGTTAACATTATTTAGACTTTTTTTATTTTCCCTTTTTTCTTTAAAATATAAACTTTCATTTTTAAAATCTTTCATAACTATTAGTATGTACATTGAAATGTCAAAAATTTAAATAGTTTGATTTCATTAAAACTCATTTTTTTAACTACATGAAAATAAAATGTATTAAACAAAGTAATAAAATAACAATACTTTAAAATATTGTAGCGACGCATACAATAAAAATTTTATATCTTAAACGTACATAATATAAAAGCAATTGTCATTGAATGATATTTTTAAATGAAATTTTATAAAACATAAATTACTAAAATATAAGAAAATAAAACGTATGCGCAAAAATAATTAACTTTGACTAAATTACAGTTTAAATACTAGTACAAAATCTATTATTATTATTATTATTACGCAATATTTCAAACTTTTGACGGTAATTTTTAAGCACATGAACTATAAGATGAATATTTTAAAATTGGGGAGCATCAATAGATAATAACATAAACGATAATAATATGTTTTAAAAGATAAACATAAACAAAATGCTATTCTCTATTGTATTTTGTAATGAAAATATGTGTAAAGAACTCGCATTAATTCGTTAAGAATAAAAACATATTATAAATGGAAATTTCAAGAACTACAACAGAAATATGCATGTGTATATGGTTCTTACAACGAGGTAAATCTTTATGAAATGAAATTAATACAAAATAGTTTAAAATACCTTAGATGGAGCATGATTGCAAATGCAAAGCCGGCACTTTCAGACCGGTGCTACGACGTGACCTGCTCGCACATCATATCACCTTCAATGAGTCATGAAACGCAAGCACAAGGACAATTTGCAGCGCGAAATAAGTTGCGCATGCGCGGAAAATGAATGTGCAAAGGATGATTTTAGACCGTAGGTTTTCTGACGGTTATTCCAAAAATCTAATATTGAAAATATTACTGTGACCGTGGTATACGGTAAAGATAATATACCTTTGCAGAAAAATCGAAAGAAAAGGAAAAAAGACCGTTTTCGGAACCTTGCTTGCTATCTGGGATACATTCTGACAGATGACCCTCTTTCATGTCCAGAGAATTAAAAATGTTTTTAACATCACTTGATGTGGCAACTAGTCGTACCACTGCCTATAACCCACGAGGTAATGGACAGGTCAAACGCTACAATGGGACCATATGGAACACAATTCTGTTGGCATTGAAAACTAAAAACAAGAAGATTGAACAGTGGGAAGAGGTTCTACAATCAGCGCTACATTCTGTTCGTTCTCTTTTATGCACGACAACTAATGTAACTCCACATGAACGCATGTTCTCTCATCCTAGAAGGTCGCATAATGGGAGTTCAATACCTACTTGGCTTACTCAATCAGGTTCAGTGTTGATGAAGAACCATTCACGCACTAATAAATATGAGCCCCTTGTTCAAGAAGTTGAGCTTCTGGAAGCTAATCCAGAATACGCTTATGTAAGGTTACCAGATGGACGTGAGACTAGTGTGTCCATACGACATTTAGCTCCAAGAGGGGAAATCATCGAACCTACCTATGAGAGTAATGATGAGATGGAATCGCTTGTTAACCGGACCAGTGAAGATTTTGATGGTCATTCGGAACAATCAACAGAGAGTCGGGATGGAACTGAAAAGAATCCTAAAGATTGTGCATGTCCTGATGAAAGTGTCTGTCCTGACCTACCAGAACAGAAAACTAGTGATGGACAACAGCGTCCCAGACGACTGAAACGTAAACCTGCCTATCTGTCGGATTATGTTGAAAAATAACTTTTCGTGGGGGTGAATGTTATATATATAATTACAGTGGCAACACTATTTTTATATAGACGATTTGGCAACAAGACCTTTCATTTTCTAATTTCGATATATCCGCTATGTTTTGTTTGTATACGTTTGTTAATGCTGATTAAAGCCTGAATTCTTTTAAAGGTTTATATAAGTTTGTATTCATTTTTAAAATCACATTACATTCTACAAGAGAATTTTTCATAAGTGGCTTGTGAAAAGGGTTCTAGCTTTGACTTCCTTCTTAGTGCCCTTGTTAAGTTGCGTTGTTTGCGCAGTTCTTCATTCCACCAGTTGAGAGAGGGGCAGAAGCTTGATTTTCTTTTCTTGAAGTTTTTGTTGCAGATATTTGTTAATGTTGATAGGAACTTCTCATATACTTCGTAAAATTGTTTGCTATCATTTATTCTTTCAAAGTCAATTCTATCTTCTGAGATGTTTTGATTTAGTTCTTTATTGAATTTTTTAAACGAGACGTTCTTTGTCCTATATCTCCTTCTGAGGAGAGGTGGAATTTGTGTGCTTAATGTTATTGTAATGAGCCGATGGTCTCCAAAATCCCTGTCTTCCATGACTGTCCATTCGGCTACCAATGGGAAAAGCGAGATTGATGCCATTGATACATCAGGCCATCCTTTATTATTCTTATTTTCATAGGTTGGACTGCAGTAAGGATTGTTGATTACAATGAGACGATGTAAACCTATTTGTTGTATTAGGTGGTGACCTCTATTATCTTCTGAAGAATAGCCCCATAATGGGCTATGTGCATTGAAGTCTCCCAACATTAGAAATTTTGGTGACATTCCTTTGATTTGCTGCCAATCTTGAAGATCTTCATAAATATCTTGTGATGGTGGTGAATATTGACAGCCTATGGTAATGTCACCTTTTTGTGTTAGGATATTTACAAACACCGAATGTAAAAAGGTTTTAATCCTTAATATATGTTGAATTTCCGTATCCAGAATAACTATGAAACAGTTTTTTGCCGTTGAGGAATAGCATGGTAGGGACCCTGGAAGACCGTGTGGTCTGTTATTAGAGAGTGGACAGTCTTGCAGACAGGCTATTTTGTATTTTTCTTTTAGCAGTTTTTGAAAGAGAGAGGAAGATGCTGAGCGGATTTTTTGAAGATTTATTTGTGCGATTTTGAGGTCTTCTAGCTTGCTGCTGGAGACTGAATTTAATACTTCTGTTGAAGAATTAGCATGTGAGGTTTGTATGTTTGCCTGCTCATTGAATGTTTCTATTTGAAAATAATGAAGTTAATGTAGTTTTAGAGTTCCGTCGTCTTTGTAGGTGACGTTGAAAGATTTCACATGTGTTCGAGTTTGCACTATGGCGGTGCATTTTCCTTTTTGATCATTCTTGGCTCAGCAAGATGGAGGTTCCCATTGTTGATCCCGCCAAGTGCAAGATTCATTTCGATCGTTTCGAGATTCGATTTTAGCTTTTTGCACGCCAAAAGCCCGTCCAGAACCGCCAGGGAGGACGACTGACAGCCGGTGTAACACTGCTTCACGACAACGCCCGACCTCACGTCTCCCGTTAAACCCAGGTACTTTTGACACAAAGTGGGTGGACTGTCATGCCCAAGTTTTAATTTATTCAATCCCTGTCTATTTACATGCAGTCGTTCCGAAGGTACAAATGAATCGGTTATTCGTGATACGACTAAAAAATCTAAATTTGTTTGGAAACTCATACCTGCATTGGATAATGTCGCATTAACCTTTAATCTCACATTTATTGATACATCATTCAAGCCTGACAAAACCCTGTTTATTTTTTCTTTCTTTAATCCGATCCTTTCAGCGCATGAAAGTGTAGTCAAATTACACATTGATCCATAATCTAATAAACAGCGTATTTTGCGAATGTTATTACTCTCATCGCTGATAAAACAAATGCATGTACTCAACAAAATAGTTTTCTCACTTTCATTACTCGTCGTTGTAAACAACTTATTGGGTGATTCACTTATTGCAATCGGTATAAATTCTGCTGAGTGGGGCGAAAGAATTTGCTCTTGTTTTAGTTTAATGCTATCCGAACTCGCATAATTATCCATATCTCTATCAAAACAAACTGTATCGAAAATATTTGGAAATAAATCTACTAAACAAGATACGCAGCTTTTTGACATTTGAAGAAATGATGCTTTGAGACCTATAGCTACAAGGCTGCTGTCCCGAATGATCCATATACATTTTTTTATTCACAGAAACACATACATGACTTCGACAATTACATAAATCTTGACGAGATAGCACAAGGAAATTTAAAACACCAAGAGTTACATCCGAGAGCTCCAAAAAGTGCGTGCAATGGAGCTGGAGGGAGTCGAACACCGCCGGCCTACTTCCTTACGCTCTCAAGCGATTAGCGGAATGGTGTTTTAACCACTCGGCCTACGCAGCTTTCGTGACTGAATACAGATTACCAAAATATGCCCAGGAAATGCGCAGATGGTAAATTTTGTGTCATACCTAATGGGAATTCAAGCGCTCGAATACGCCATCTGGTAGAGAAAAGACTTCTCGCTTCAGGAAAATCCCTTGCAAGCCCATTGCATTACATGCATTTTTAATTTGTTCATAAAGATTATTTTTTTTGCACAATTTCAAATTTCATGTGATATTTGTGTTCTGTGTTTATATGACAAGGTAAAAAATATCCAAATTTGAATATCTAACACTTTCAAACGCTTTTTACAATAAGTAATGGTTTCAATGGGAATGGCACTTTAACATTAGTTAAAGGGACAATTTTCCTGTACCGAAGGCTGCGATCAGCGCCTCTATAAGCCGTTTTAAGTCCCCAATGACGTCATCCTAATATGCCCTCCGTCCACAAGGTAGCGCAGTTGTTTCAATTTTGCGTCCTCAATTCCGCGTCCAGTAGACCTAACCAAAGTGACCAGTGTGACCGGTTACTTACCGGGGCGGTAAGTGACCGGTTTCTAACCGGTCGACAGATCTACTGGACGAAAATGGTATTATTTACTTGTAGCGCCATCTGTTGGTAATTACATCTGTATCACATCATCGTAAATTTTCATGTAACCGATCACGTGACCCAAGTAACCGAGATTTTTCTTCGGTTAGTTCGGTCACTTCCGCTGAACGACGTTGGTTGCGTACCGGTTAGCAGCACTGAACGCTTTGGTAACTGACCGACCTGACCGGTTACGTACCGGTGACATTACTGGACGCGCTCCAAGTTAATGTTCTCGTATCGTGACGGTTTACAGTTAATGTCCTAATACCACAATAACAGCCTAGAGTCATCGATAAAAAAATGGATAGTATCGATATAATCCAGTTGGCCATACTATCGATAAAAATATCGACACAGCCTATCACTAACATGATTGGCGCACGTCGCTATGACGATTTCTGGAATGATCGCTACCTCAAAAATGTAGTGGTAGATTGGTTAATGCGGTTAATGGAAGTGTTTGTTTCTAAACATGCCCTTTCCTTCGAGAAGAAAAACGAATGCTCAGATATATCATTATCTCTGGTTGTTTTTCTCCGGGAGGGAATTTTACAGCTCTATGGAGGTATTTGCACTTTTTGAACCATTACCAAATACAAAATCTAAAATCTTCCAGGGGAAGAGCGGGGGGTGGGGTGGGAGTTGTTTGCCCCTGGGCCACCTCCTGAATTCATCACTGTAAGTAGATATTTAGAAATCTTCGTGTGTGTTTGGGGGAAGAAGAAGGAAAGTTTCCCCACTCTCTTGGGCTCTAGGCCGATCTTCAGCCTGAAAAGATGAACAACTGGCACGGAAAAATTACCAAGGGAAACACGAACCACAAAAGACCACGTATTCGAAATTGAACATTAACTAAAAAATCGTTTGTAGTACAAAAATTCCGATAAAATATTTTATGTTCATGTACATATGTATTTTTCTTTTTCTCAAGATGTTAAGTTGACTTTTGTTCATTTTCATGTAATAAAATCTTTGAAACTGACAGGAAAAACAAGGGGAAGTGAGAAATTAATTCATTTGAAAATTTTCTTAATATATTTATTCACAACGTTGTCACAGTTTAATCAAACAATTCTGCTATTGAGGAGAATCGCTGTATATCCATTTATGTGGTAGGTAGGATGAAAGACAAGCCTTTCGATAGTTTTTTATTTTTTGTTAAAAAAAAAAGAGCAAAAAAGCGCCATCTTCTGTTAAATACGCAAAGAATTAATGTTGTAGTGGTAATTTGAGCCGCAGTGTTGTACTTTCGTTACCCGGCATTAATCGTATAATTCTTTCGAGAATGGCAATATGACTCTCGTTTATATCAGCGCCATTTTGGTTCGAACCACGCGGTTGCCTGACACGAGTGTGGTGTTGTTGTACTGTAAATAGATACTTATAAAAATAAATAAAGACTTTGCATGAAAACTATTATGTCTCCAAGTCAGCCTTTACCTCCGAAGGAAAATACATTATTTAAACGAATTTTGGTAAGCTTCCGAAGAATGAATTAAAAATAATGAAAGCAAAAAATATGTTGCAGCATGTGAAATTTACATTTTTCACAGTCATTCATTAGGTTCAACAAAATAAGTATACCACAAAAATCATTTAAAAATCTGGTTTGCACAATAATACGCGCATTGTATGCGAGGGGTTATTGTCAATACATTTTTATAGTAAAATAAATCACATGTTACTTGCTCCTCCCACTACATAATCACAATTGTAGATTCATAATTGACTACGATTATTTAAATTTTCTGCTATAAAAAATTCTATTGAGTGTTCTTATTGATATTTTCTCTATTTTTCGCATTACAAATGTTTATCGATGGGCGATTAACATATTTTATATCAAGTTTACATTACTACTCTCAGCTTTCTCTTAAATGTTATAAATTAAGCGCGGTATGAATTTTCTCTGAAATTAAAATGCTGTTTACCACACTTATAACGAATTTAAGCCTGAAAGATGTCAATATAAATAAGTTTTAAGGTGACGTCATTTATTTTAAAAGGTCATCTCTGATGTTTATTATTTTTTTTAATCGAAAATTTGTGTTTGCATCGAATTTTGTAATCTATTAATTATTTAAATTCTGAATGATCTTACTGTACTTTCTTGTGTGTAAACAATTCTGAAAGCATTTGTATCTTATGTTTGTGTTCATAATTATAAAAAAATAAATAAACAGTTGATTTCGAATAGAAACTTAGTTAACAACTGTTTCTTCAAAAACTTCTGACAGTAATGCTAATTAATGTGGATAAAATGTGTACAGTATACAAAAAATCGCATGTACAATCATTTTCTTGTAATAATTGTCGTTTTTTTAGAAATATTTGCTGTATCAGATGGCAGATTTTGCTATTTTCCTCTCTGTACTGTAATAAAAAGGTTGATGTCTTGAATATTTATGTTAGAGAAGGATTGCTTTTAAAACTATAATGATATACTGAAATGCTACTTTTCTGTAATTAAGGTATAAAAATTTCATAATCCTAGAAAAGGTGTTTTGTTTGACTTACAATTTTCATAAAGTACTGTAATTCATGACTGATTTTCAGAATTTTTAATATCAAAGCATTAAATATTGAAATATTGTGAAATGAAAAACATCTGTGTTAAACAAAATTTTGTCAAAAAATATCAAGTTTTTTCTGGAAAAGTGCTTAAAGTACTTTTATTATTAAAAAAATCTACTTCTTTTGGATAGATTATGAATGCTATAAATTAAAAAATTGCATTCATTTTTAAGTCAACAACAATGGAAAAACCCTATATATATGAAAAGGCATGGGTTATATTATATGACATAGAGACACATGGATTCCTATGATATACTCTTGCTTTTTTTCAGCTTTTATAAACAGTTTCATTCAAAAAATATACTGATCTTTCGTATCATGTTTCATTGCTAGCTACAACTTATTTTTATGTTAAGAAGTTAATAATTAAGTTTGTTACACAGATAGTTATTCAAAAAATAGGGGTCAAAATGTCATGACTTGAAAGGTCATAAAGTCAAAATGTTTGAAATTACCTTTATTTTTAAAAAAAATAAATGCTTATTATTCAGGGTTTTTTTAAACATATCTTACTGTAGGACAAAAATAATGATTGATCATATTTTTACATTTTTAGTTTATAATATGTGAAATTATTCACCACTGTATGTGATATTATTTAATGCTTTTATAAACATTTTAAATGACTAGTATGAATTAACATTTCAACAATATTTGTAGTAAAGTGTAATACTTTAGAATAATTGTAAGATATAATTTTGTTATCTAAAAAAAAAAAATAAATCTGATATTTGACACATTTTTTAGTATAAAGGTATAATTTGCAATATATTTCTTGTATTATCGGAGAAGTAGAAAAAATTTTGACTTTAAAAAAATAAATAAATATAAAGCCTGCATAATGTGAAATTTAAATTAGCAAATATTTTAAGAATTTTTCTAAAATTATTGTGGTTGTATGATATACTGTATTGTTTTCTAAATATTCATTGAAATTTGGTTGTTTTAGGGCTTGAAATTCAATTTTCTTTAAGAGAGGAGTCTCTATCTCTACTAACGTTTGTAAATAGTAAGGATTAGAACGTTTTGGGAAAGAGAGAAAAATATCTTTAATCCCACGTTTATTTTAAAGTGTTATTTACATTAACCACAAGTATTGGCACATGACAAAATACCATTGAAAGAACTTAATTCAATAATACAGAATAACAATTATTTATAAATGTTTATTTTCATTAAAATAATGCATCTCTAAGTGGTCTGTGTTTCAACTTTTAACCAAATATTATGCATATAACAAATAACATAACAATTGGGTTTCTTTCAACTTTTTTAGTCTTAATTTCATAGTAGCAAAATTTAATTAAACTCAGCATCAGTATAATTGCTCCTCCCATTTGATCATTGTTCCAAAAAATAAATTACTTGGGTGGGAGGTTTCCACCTGCAAAGTTTTTTCTATTATATGGGATTTCAAAATTTTTAGCATGAATCCTATCACCCCATCCTCAATTTCAAGCCCTATTATTGTTCATTATTTTACAAACATGCCATTAAAATCATAAATTATCATCTTTTAGCAAAAACAGTTTTCCAATTGAATTGCTTCATCTTTTATTGTCTTTTAGAAGTTGATTTTATAGTATGCTTTTTAAATGTTTATTTATAACTTTTACATAAAGTTTATTAAAATTTCATACATTCTGGTTTAACATTTGCTTACCTGATAATTATATGTACGTATTTCTGTTTTCTAATGATCTCTTAATAGTAATAATAATAATAACTACATAACTAGATGGTACAGGGCGATTCCACCGTTACGTGTGTGACTTTTAAAGAGTTTTTTTGCAAATTAAGACAGATTTGGAAGTGAAATTATTTAGATAACGTTTTACTTTTTTTATTGCTATTACAGGACACATACAGAATCATTTTTGTAGTGACACATTTAGTCTAAAGTAATTAAAAAAAAAAAAAAAAAATAGTTGTGTCGTTACGTGTGTGATTTTTCTGAGCCATATTATATATGAAGAAAAAAAAGAATTTCAATATCTAAAAAAATTGTAAAGTTGTAAATGTCATTACCAAGGCAATTTCAAAATTCTTAATTGAAACTTTTATTTTAAGATTTGGAAAATTTTAAAAGAAATGCAATACTAATTATGTGGGTATATTTCATGTCTCTGTGTTTTATATTTTTATACATTTGACACTTAAGGCGAAACAGCAAACATTTCTATTAATTATCCTTATTTAAAGTTTGTCCCTAGCATTTATTGTCATTAATGTGCTCCACAATAATGTTTCATTTTGTTCTCCACTATGTCATTTTGATATGGAAACGTTCTTAGATTGTACAATTCCACGTATTATTACGAGCAATAATGTCTATTTTTGATTAACTATGCAAGAACTACTTCAATTTGTGCCTTTTGTTCCAAAATTAGTCAGAATATTTAATGTGTGTCATTACCAAGTTTCTTATTGCTGAAATACATGTTCAATCATTTAACTTTGTAGAATCAATTATAGAGTTTTGTTACTGCTTTTATAATAAGTACCTCATAAGCTTTCAATTGTTATAGTTTAGCTCAAAAATAGGTTTAATATTTACAGGGATCATTCTAGAGAGTTTCACAGGGGCGGCCTACCCTCATGCCCTTTTTAGATAAAGTCCCCCCCTCCTTGCCCTTTTCCAAGTAGAATTCTACCCTCCTTGCCCTTTTTCCTGAACTTTCCAACCCTCCTTTAATTCCTAGGTAGAATCCTGCCTTATTTGCATTGTACTTTCAAAAATTCTTGACCTATCTTTTATTTTTAGAATGCTAGTATGGTACATTAGGAAAAACTCCTCTTTCTCTCTTTATTTCTCTGTGAAATGCCCTCCTGGTATGTCTAATCTTTGACTTTGAGTGATTCATCTTTTTATTTATCATTTTTTCCATTGAACAAGACATAAAGGGTAACTAAGTGTCATTGATTAATTTCATCTTCTCTAATGAAATGTAGTATTAGAACAGGCATTCTGGCCTTTGACCACATGATAACTTACATAAGTTCTATAAAAAAAATTGCGAAGTAGCTTTAGAACTTTTATTTTGTAGCTGTTTCAAAACCAGTTTTGCTAAAACAAGGAAAAAATCTGGTGAATAAAAGTTTTAGAGAGAAGTTTTTGAATATCGTGGGAAAAGGGGGGAAATGACTGAATATAGTAAGCAATTTTACAATAAAAACCGAGAACATAAGTTTCATTTTGCTATTTTTAATACTTTTCAAACGGTGAAGTTATGGAAATTAGAAATGTTATTGGATATTTTTTTAATTAAAGAGTACTTTAAGCTGTTGCCAGACTTTCCACTCCACCAGTATATGGGTATATGCACTTATTACAAAAATGCCCTTTTTATGAAATAATGTGCCCTTTTCAACAAAATTGCCCTTATTATGTAATGTGCGCCCTGCCCTTTTTTATGTTCTAGAATGATCCCTGATATTTAAAATGCCATTACGATGGTCATTATCAAGGTGTATTGGATTTATGATTCCACAGACACAGTAGTGACAAGTTTAGACATTTAAAAAAAAATATTGCTATACCGTAGCGAAAATTCCCATTATTTTAATATATCTCACAATTTAAGGTAACAATTAGAAATGAAATATAAAATTTAATAATTTTTTCAAAACCAAAATTTCCTTTTATCTGGGAATGTTCCATATACTTTTTAATCAGCAACAGTTTTTCTCACATTTAACATAAATAAATTCAATACAGATTATGTTATTTTAAAACTGTGATTTGCAAATAAAGCTCCATATGAAGGATTTGTGACATTCCAAAAATGGAACTAAAATGTGTTCTAAAAAATGAAATAAAGAAAAAATCCTGATTGTCATTGTGGATATTTGACACGTTTGCAAGATGAATTTTTTTCCCATATTAAATAAAATTGCAAATATTCTCAGTGCAGCAATAAAGATTCTAACAATATTTTTTATTTTTTAATAAATGTAATATATATTTCCCTTTTGTTGATTGTTTTCTGGTGATCACTTTGTTGTGATTGTCGTGACCTGAAAATTAGGTTTAAATATCAACTAGATAGTACCCGTCAAAATTTGACGGCAAATAACTTGAAAGCTCCTTTAGAAATATACTTTTATTTTTAATTAGCTGCTTTTAAATTAATTAAATATTGAAAATTTTATGAACTGTTATATTGTGTAAGCGATTTCTATAGATGTAAAACGATAGATTGTGCTGTCAGTCCAGCCTACTCAACTAATGAAGTGAAATAATTTTAAGCTTGTAATTTACATTCTATTATACTTGAATTATTTTAGCAAGAATTTAACTAAAAATATTAATTGATTGATTTATTTTTACTTACTACAGTCTCAAAAATTAAAATATCTATATATATCAATATTTAGTATTTTCTATTTTTTTTTTTTTTTAAATTACGTGGCCTTTAAAATTTTTCATTAATTTTACTTTTATCAGCCTGATTCTAAAACCCAGATAAACCATGATACCAAGCTCTCTTTAAAAATTTGCAAAAAAAAAGATGCATATTTAGTAGTGAAAATAAATTCTTTAATGGGGAAAAAAAAAGCTTTAGCTTTCAACCTAAGAGCAAAAATTATATTAGAAGGTCTTTAAATCAACCCTTTTCAACCCCCCTAGGCTAAACAGGCTAATCAATCAAGTTTCCCGTTTCGAGGAGAGAATCCTTCAAAAAAAAAAAAAAAAACGTTGACGCATGCGTAAAGAGACTATATTCGTGTGAAAATTTGACAGAATGAGTCTTTCGTTTTAAATATATAGATTGGTGGCTGTCTTTTACTTTTATTTACGTTACATTTAGATGCATTGTTTTTATCGAAAAATAAAAGAAAACTTTGATCTGTTAAATAAAATATTTGCCTTTATGAATGAATATAATTTAGTGAATACAACATAAACGTGTAAGAAAAAAAAAACTGTAAATGATTAAAATAAAAATTGAAGAAAGGGTTGCGACTTGCCCCTTCCCCGATGGGATTTACAAGGGAATGAAGTAATGAAAAAAACTCTTTGTATCTGTTGTTTATATTTTGCCATTCATCTGCTTCCCAAATTTCATCTTTAAAACCATGATAAATGCGGAGATACGTTGGTATGCCCCCTCCACCTCCTCTTTTCCTGACAGGCGATGGGGCCAAATTAAAAAAAAAATCATCCGAATCTTACGTTTATATTCTGAACTTAACATGTAGCAAAATTTCACCAGAAAAGCCACGATTTATTATATTTGCCCCTCCCCTCATACATGGGGAGGAGGTAACTGAAGATAGAAAAAATTCTTCGCATCAGATGTTTACATTATGTGATTCTCTCATGTGGATTATGTGGATTTAATCTCTAACACCGTAATAGATTCTCATTTTACAACCCCTTCTCTGGAGGGAAGGGTAAAGGGACAGAATTTGAAAAAAATCATCCATATTTTATGTTTCCAATCTGATACTGAGCATCTTGAAAATTTTTATTACAAAAGTTGCGAGATCCTGAGATTTGTTTTTGTGTCCCCCCCCCAATACTAAAGACAAACACCTGCAATGAGGAGCAAGCGGGCATAATTTCCAAAAAAATTCTTCATATCTGGTTTCTATGTTTTGCGATTCACCTCCTTTCAAAATTTCATTTGTAAAACCATCATAGATCCTGAGATACATTTTTTACATGGAAAAATTACTATTTTTTATAGTGAAATAAATTAAAATACGTGTTTTACTTATATGTAATGTATTTTAATTTATTTTACTTGAAAAATGGTAAAAAGTAAAACATGCAATTTTAATTATTTTTCAAATTGTAATTTTTCTATTATCCTAATAATATTTTAAAATGTATGATTTTTTAACATCTCCAGTTATGCTGTGTCGGGGATGTGCTATAGAGCATCATTTAAGCAAAAAATTGTAGAAAGGTTGCATAAAGAAAATTTTGATGGGTTCTTTAGGATGCAAAATTTTTCCCTTGAAATATATATCAAAAGAAGCATATTTTGAATTAAATACATTGAATCTATCTTATTTCTAAAACGAGTACCAACTTTTGTAACAAAAGGACACAGTCTTTTGTAAGTGTCTGGGACCCAGGGATCCAGGATTTTAAAAGGCAAGCGACATCACTGACTCTGATTCTCGTGTTTTCAATTAGAATAACTGTATGTACTTAAAAATAAGTTCTGAAAATATTTTGAATTGTTAAAAATAGTTACTATTTAGACAGTTATTCTAAGTACAAATTCAAGAATCAGCGATTTAAAAAAAATCACATTAAATATTTAAAAACATATTTAAAAAGAAATCATGGAATTTTAAAAATACATTTAGAAAATAAAAAGAAATTAAAATATTACAATTTTATATCACATATTTTAATTTATTTCTGTATGAAAAATAGGAATTTATTCATGTAAGTAAATTATTTTTTAATAGCAGCAAAAATTTCTGGCATACAGAAATACAAATTATTTTGGTGCTTTTCCGTTATACGGACACCATGCCAAAATGTATGCTAATGCATAATGTATGTAAATGTATGCTTGTTGACAATAGTGGCCGTATAACGGAAAAATACCATTTTTTTTTTTCACTTTTCATTAAATATTTAAAAATTCAAAATTTCATAGTTGAAACTGTACATAGTAAAATATTCACAAAAATATATTTTATTTATATTTTTCATAAATTTTAATGATTTACATATTTTTCAATTGTTACATACAATGATTTACATATTTTTCAACTCTGCCCACCTGGGAGGAAAGGGGGGGGGGGAAACTTTGAAATCTTAAATGATAACCCACCCTTTTTTATTGCAGATTCGGATTCTACGGAAAAAAAATACATAACTTTTGTATTTAACAATTTCTTCGAAACATCGTAGATGGCGCTGTAATCGAGTAAAATGCAGTGAGAATCGTTGATGTCTGGAAACACTCAAATAATTCAAGAAATATACATATACATCGTATTGAAAAACGGAAAAATACGTGTACAATATTTTAGAAAAAGGTCCACTTTTATATCCCTAAATAGATTGTTCTAAAATATTGAACATGTATTTTTCCGTTTTTCAATCCGATGTATATTTCTCGAGTTATTCGACCGTTTCCAGACATTGCAATATAAAAAAATTCGGATATCGCAGTAAGACACTAGCAGACATCACAGTGGTTATTTGTAAAGATAAAATAATTCCTTTTTAAAGGGACTGCAATGTTTATAGGCTATATAAAAATTTTAGAAGTACAGTGGAACTTCCATTTAACGAAGTCTCATCGTTACACTTAAGAACATCGTTATGAAAAAAATTCGTTAAATAGAAATCAACTTAAATTCATAAAATTTTTTCTTCAGATATGACAAACAGGTATTGGATTCAGAAGCATTTGATTCAGTTTCAATTATGAAGCCGTCTTTTACAAAACAGATCTGTACGGTCGATGAAATCACACGTAACATTCCCAAACTTTGGCTCAAGCTTTCATCAGCTCTGATACACATGCTCTCAAACTAATGTTTTCCACTGCATTGTACTTTTTCTGTCTTTTTTGATAAAGTAATTTAAGATTTTTTATTACTCCTTAGACTAATGGCTGAAGTTTTGAAGTTGTATTGGCAGGAACAAAAATGGAACTTTGATGTTCTGCGATTTGCATTTTGAAGCCCATTATTGTGGATGTACAAAAAAATTGTCTATATCAGCAATGGAAGAGCAGAATGATAACTGTCTGACTCTAATTGATATTTTTTGCTTCAATGCATCTGATGCCATTGCATCACTGTATCTTCTATGTCATTGAAAATGTAAAAAGGGGATTTTGACCTTCCCCCAACTGTCAGCGCTGGAGTCTCTGTGTGGGAGAGTAATGATAACAAGTGTTTTTCTTAGTGTGAAAAACAATTTGTTTTATTTATCACCAAGCAGAATGGAAATTATTTAAATGTGTTCAATTCTATACAATACGCTGAAATAAATTCGCATATCCATCGCAATAGCAACCTCTCTTAGTTTGAAATCTGTACACGCATAAAAGTTGAATAAACTTCGTTATATAGAATACATTTTTCGTAATATGGAGATTGACTTTGAACACCATTATCATGTAAATTAAAGTTCTGTAGAAAATTTCGTTAAGTAGAAAACTTCGTTAAATAGGGACTTCGTTGAAGGGAAGTTCCACTGTATTTGATTTTTGGATCTGAAAAGTACATATCCTTGCTTAAAGTGGGCTGAGATTTCAGAGATTCATAAAATTTTCAAATTCAGCCCATAATTTTTTATTTTAGCAAAATCCTGATTTTTGTATAGAGAAAAAAAAAGAAAAAGCTAAGGAATTTGCTATTTCATTTAAAATTATCTCTGGTTGTTTGGGACCGATCGCAACGCGGTTTGGCTCGTTTGACTCGACATCGACCGAACTTAACGATTTTAGTTCTGAGTTTTGCCATCATGGGCACTTTCCTATCTATAGTTCTGTGTCCCCATCACAACGAGGTATGGCTCATTCTACTCGACATCGATAGCCTCAAAGATTTCAGTTATAGAGTTTAATCTAGGAAAAAAAGATTTGTAGCTTTTCGGCTAATTGCAGCCAATAACTGTTATGTTAGCCAAATAAAAATAGCTTTAGCCAAGAAAAACTTTTATTTATACAAATTTTCTATATAAATGAGTATTATTTGTAATTATACAATATGCAAACAGTACACCACTTTGTAAAATTGACCCTCTCGAGATTTGGCCATACATCACACATCAAATGCTTTTTTAAATGGAAATTCTTTTCAAACATCCCCTTCCAAATTAATCGCAATTAAGTTACTTAAATTTTTGATTGTCAGTCTATTTTCTCAAGTCAGTTTTTGTTATATTCACGAGACTCAATCCCCTTTCACTATCTGCTGTAGACAGCAGAATTTTTGCTACAAATTCATACAAAGAAGTCACATTGGGAAACATGTCAGTAATGCCATTTTTATGGAAAAAGAATACAATCAGCTGGTTTCATTTCTTTACCCCTTGTAGCCAAAACTTGCCTGAACAACTTCCATTCATGAACCATTTTGGTTTCATTTCCTAAGTTGGGATCATCAACAAAAAATAAACAAATTCTTTTAATTTCCTCAATACTTGTTTAATGTAAATGATGTCATACTATTTGTAAGCGAGGCTAACAAAAAAAGACAGGCTACCGCGGTGCATTCCACTTATCCTTTTTTACAGACCGCTAGAATGATGTGTTGCCCTTTTCATACACCTGCATTGGTTCATTCGAGCATCATGCGACTCTCGCAGTCTGTAAAAAAAAGATACGCGTAAAGCACCGCGGTAGCCTTTCTTTTTCGTTAGCCTCGATTTGTAAGATGCTTGCACAGACAGGACGAGACAAATTTTGAAGTGAGTTGCTGGGACAGAGGCGGTTTGAGATTTTTTTTCACTCGGCAGCTGCAGGTTCACGAAAGGCAGGAACAACAAAATGGAAATGATATATATTTTTTTGGCTGTTGCTATTTGGCTAATCCACTAAATGCTTTGGGGGCAAAAGGTGCTTTCAGTTAGCTTTTTGGCTATTTGGCTAGCTCTTCTAGATTAAACCCTAAGTTATGTTCGAAAAGAACAGATTGCGTTCCCTAGCGGTGGGAGGTGGAACTAATGGATTTTGCAGCTAACTCTGGTTCTGTGGGTCCCATCGCAATGTGGCTTGTCTCATTCGACTTGACATCGACAGAACTTACATATTTTAGTTCCAAGTTTCACCACCAGGGGACGCTTTCCTAACTCAGGTTCTATGGGTCCTATTACGATGGGGTTTGGCTCATTCAACTGGATTTCGATAGCTTTACAGATTTCTGTTATGTTCGTATAGGACAGATTTCACCCCTGGTGGTGGAATATGGAACTATTGGATTTTGCGGCACGCTTGCTATACGGTGCTGCAGGCAGTGGAGACACATGCCTGAGGTTCATATAGATTGTGCCCCCTGGTAGTGGAAGGTGGAAGTAATGGATTTTGAAGTGCGTGCGCTGCATGCCTGCTATATTGTTCCGCAGGCAGCCGGGATCCGAGCAGGAAGTTAGTTTGGTTCCAGGTTTATCATGTTCGAGGTTTTATACAATTCGAGGCCCCGACGTAAATTAGGGACCTACTAGCGGGCGAAGCCAGCTAGTATGAATAATAATGATGAGATAAATTTTTCTTGAATTATTCAATGAAACTCACCTTATCTAATAATTTACATCAAAGTTCTAAAATAACAAAGTTTTATTTCATGTTTAGCCAGACTTAATAGCCAAAAAGCTTGATGAATGGATAAATGTATTTGATAAAAGAATGCAAATGCCACCGATATCAGCACTATCTTGAATTTATAAATTTATACTTCCTTTAAGAGACATCTTGTTTAGCCATATTAACCAGAGCTACATATTAAAAATGTGCATAGAATGATATAAAAATTTAAAAAAAACTTCAATTTTTCTTCTACATTTTAACTGTAAGTTTCACTGTTTACATCTGCAATAATGTGTGAATTTTAGGCATTTGTGAATTTTAGTGTTGCAGATTTTAGAGAGTCTACTGTATATACCTTAACAATTTAATTATTTTAATTTATTTAATACAAAATCAGTAATTAAAAAAAATATTGTGTACATTAAATTTTACTTAATAATATTGAAGAAAAAACAAAATTCTATAACTTTTCCTCCTGAAATAAAATGCGATTTACATTTTTGCACGATTTATCAGAACTCTAACATTATCAGAGAAACATCTTATGCCAGGAGCTGGATTTGAAACCCATGTTTCATTTGTAGAGCCACAATTCTTCCTTAGATCACTCGGCTATCTCAACTTCGATCAACTTAAGGGTCCTGCTCCCTCACTCAAAAACACCCGCTCGCCAGGGCCCGATTAGCAGGTTTTTGTGCCCAGGGCACTTTCAATTTTTCGTGCCCCCTTAGATTGGTTGATTTACTGATACTAGTTCTTTTTTACATATTGCACGCTTATTCGAAAAGTGTCAACTCAAAAAATTACGTTTTCGGGAAAATTGAAAAACAGTTCCAGGGATAAAAATAAAATATTTTTTTTCTATTATTTATTGAAATGTGCTTTTAACCATAGATTGAGATATATTTTAGTCATTTTATCGTATTAATATCTCAAATATCACATTTTTTTTTCAGTTGTGTCACTTTTCGAATGAACGTGCAGTATCAATATGATAAAATTGAATAACTTGATAAATACAGTACATCAATTACTAAAAAATAATGATAAGAAGTCTACTTATTAATGATGTTATTAATATTAAATGATAAAACCAAACTGATACTGAGTGCAAACACAAGTCCTAAAAGAAATATAAACGTTGGCACAATTATGATTTCTTAAATGGAAATTTAGATGAAATTATGAAAAATTTTGTGCCCCTCAGAAATTTCGTGCCCAGGGCATGAGCCCCGAGTGCCCGTGCGATAATCAGGGCCTGCCGCTCGCTAATGTTAATCCTATGGGACAGTTATTTTAAAATAGTATTTTGTTTGCATTTTAATATTTTAAACTATTTTTGTTGCCTTGGATAGCTGAGATCAATCTCTACAACCGCTGTTTTTCGCTTTTGTTTGCAAGATGTTTTTATGGGGATGCTTTCACTATCGAAACCGGTTCTGAAATTGAAAGTATCCTCTTAAAAAAAAAAACATGCAAACAAAATAGAAAAAGTAGAAAACAACAGTTGTAGAGATTGATCTCAGCTATCCAATGCAACAAAAATCATTTAAAAATATTGAAATGCAAACAAATATTAAAAATTAACTGTCCCATAGGATTAACATTTGTGAGTGGGTATTTTTGCAGGAGTGAACGGAAGCCTTAACGAAATAATTTCAAAACTTTTTTCCTACTCTGTGTTTAGACAGAAAAGCACCTTAAAATGCTCTTTGCGCTTGCTCTGATCAGCCGAAATCGGTCTTACAAATTCAGCTGTGGGTTTTAAATACGTATATATATAATACAGTAGCTCACCATTATATTTTTCATTCAGCTATATTGTTCTTTTTTTCTCATATCTTGAAAATAAGAAGTTTCCAAACTTTTGAAGTAACTATTTATGTGTATTGATTAAAATAAATGTGATTCTCCGTAGTTAGTTTTATTAAGAAAAACTTAATATGCATATAAACTAGGGTGTCAACATTTTTAATTTAATCCAATGATTAAAATCAGTGATTTAAATTATGATTTTAATCGAATGATTAAAACAAAATCATTTACTGAAATCATAAATTCTTTTAATTTTTAAAATGTTGTGAAAAAGTATTAAAATATAACATAGTTTGCAATGTTTCTAAAGATATTTTGCCTATTGAATAAATGAAAGCTTTACAAAATTTCTTAAACTTGTTAACAATAAACATTGCAATTAGTAAGTTTTTATCAGGCATAAAAGCATTTAATATAAAATTGATATTTAATTAAGTTTATTGCAATTCATTGTTATAGTAACTTTCTTTGAGTTTTTGAGCAATCAAATTTAAAGTTCTTTTCTATATAATATAAAAAAAAAAGTACAACAAATTTCAGTACTTTTCGGTTAGCTGGGCGCCAGTGATATATATACATGTATATATACACATATGTCTGCATATACAAATATATACATACATATATATATGTACATATATGTATATACATATGTATTTATGCATGTACATATATCACTGGCACCCGGCTAACTGAAAAGTACCCAAATTTCTATAGTTAAACCAACATTTCTCTTATTTTTCATTCTACTTTTACAAATAAACGTATAACAACTAACAACAAATTGAAACTAAAGGACAGTGAGAGAATAACATCTGCTCAACAGTTTTTGTGAAAGAATGTATAGGAAATAGTAAAAAGAAATAATAATTAGTATAAAAATGTTAAGCATAGCAAGAGCTACTTCAGTAGAAGTTGAATTGTTTTTTTTCTACTTTTGATTTTTGAACTCGCACTAAAAATGAAGAAATCAGTTAGGGATGGAAAAGGGAGCAAAACTTTTTAAAAATTATTATTCGAAGCACTAAATATCAATAATGCCCACTTTTGGACAATATTGCTAATTATTATTTTGATAATTAATGTGGATTACAGATAGGACTTTTCAATTTCAAAATAATGTATATTTGTATTGTAAAACTAATAAGGTATGCATGTAATATAGTTACATGTTTTATTAATTCATTACTTATTTTCAGAAATGCTATGAACACAAACAATATAAGAATGGGTTGAAGTTTGCAAAGCAGATATTGACGAATCCAAAATTTTGTGATCATGGAGGTAATTTTGTTTTATTATTGATTTCTGAAACTTATCTTTATATACTCTTATTTTTTTATTTATCATAAGCTATGAGTTATGTAAAACAATTTATTGAATAGTTTTAAGGTATTAAATTAAAACAGGGTATTGTTATTCTTTTGCCAAGTTCTTGACATAATTTATCGTTTATTGAAAAATTGTATTGCATATATTTGTTCTAAAATTCTTTTTTGTCTAACTATTTTAATTCAGAAATAAAGCTATAATGTCCAAATTTTCATAGTGTACTTAATATAAAATATCATTTTCCCCCAAAAACAAGGATGATTATTTATGTACTAAAAATTTGTAACTTTTACCTTAATTAAGAAAGCTGTAGTAACAAAATAAAACAAGAAAGAAAAATCATGTGCCAAGCATAGATTATGAAACACTTTCCAACACATTCAGAATACTGTAACAAAACAGCTTCACCATTTAATAAGGTGAAAGATGATGTTGTACAATTGGAAAATGCCTGACACATTTGAAAACCCTGTTTCAGCAGTTACTATCTACAGTCGAAAAAAATATCTGAATTCTTTTATGCAGCCCTGTATGTAATTTATAGATTTGTATTGTATACAGTAAACATCCTCTAATCCAGCACATTCGTGACTTGAAGCATGCTGTATTATGAAATTATCCGGATTACAAGATGAATGTCGGAAAAAATGTATAGAAGTTAGAATTAAACAAACAATGACAGTAAAGCATGTTTTTTTATCCTTTAAAACAGCTTGAATAGAATAAAAAAAATACGGTATTTTTCAGTTAGCCAGGTGCCAGTAAAATACATATATATATGTATGTGCATAGATATATGTATGTATATATGCATGCATGTATGTGTGTGTATATATATTTCACTGGTGCCTGGCTAACCGAAAAGTACCAAAAATACTCAATGTAAAACATGACTATAAAATGAAAATGTGCATTTGTAGGTCTATTCGTACAAGCCATCTTAAACAAATCTCCAATATCAGTTTGTTTTGTAGTAGTCTTCTCTCTTTTTTTTTCTAGGAAGTCATTTCATATGATGTGGAGTTTCATAATTACTGCATCATTGAACGAACTGTTGCGCTCAGAAGACTTTATAAATGTATTCAAGGCATCAGCTGCTTGATTCCAACTAATGTTGTTTGACTCGTCCATGTCATTTTCATCAAACATCTTTGGGGGCTGTTGGGTTGATAACACTCTGAAAGATGTCTTCATATGTCAAAATTTCCTGTAGTGTGACTTGAAGTTCTGGATCACCTCGTGATCCATGGGTTGAAGCAAGGATGCGACATTGGGAGGAAGATAGGCTACTGAAATGTTACCAGACACTAATTCCTTACCTGGATGAGCTTTACAGTAAAGGTGAAAATAAGCAGTCGCCACTCGGCGATTAAACGTGAAAAACTGGCGATTAAAAATATGGAAAGAACCGGCAAAATGCTGGATTTTCTGATTTCCTCTTTTTTTTAAAATTCTCAATTTTCCGTGCCCGTTCGACAAAGTTCTTGTTTTTTTTTTTTTTTTTTTTTTTTTTTTTTTTTTTTTTTTGGTGTCCAATTGACGAAATTCAAGATTTTTCCCAATTGCCAAAATTCAGGATTTTCCGCACCCAATCCCCAAAATTTATAATTTTTCTGCATCCAATCGCCGAAATTCTTGATTTTTTTTCACGTCCAGTCAACGAAATTCAAGATTTTTCTACACCTGATCACCAAAATTCAGGATTTTCCCCCGCACATGATCACCAAAATTTATGATTTTTCCGCATTCGATCGATGAAATTCAGAATTTTTCCACATCCAATTGACGAAATTCATGAGTTTTCCGTACCTGATCGCCGAAATTTATGATTTTTTTGCACTCAATCAACAAAATTCCCAATTTTCCACACCCGATCGACAAAATTCTTGATTTTTACTCTCCCGGATGATGGAAATTCATGATTTTTACTCTTCCAAATGATGGAAATTGATGATTTTTATGCTTCCGACCTTCCGAGTGATGGAAATTGATGGTTTTTATGCTGCCGAATGATGAAAATTCATGATTTTTACGCTTCCGAGTGATGGAAATTTATGATTTTTATGCTCCCAAATGATGGAAATTGATGATTTTTATGCACCTGAATGATGAAATTTGTAATTATTTCCAGACTATTTGATGAAATACACATTTTCTGAAGATGTTGGCCACTTTTGGTCCATGGGCCACTGGTTGTGCATGTGTAACATATATTATGTTGTAGGATATTATTTAGTGTATAAACATACCTATTTTATTATTGTCAGATCTAAATTCTAGACAAATATTTTTTTTTAAAAAAGGTATGTATGTAGTTAGCTACACAAGTACCTAAGCTTAGTGAGACTTATATTGTTAGCAATAATTTGAAGCATGTTGTGTATAACTTTACTGTTAACTTATTTTAAAATTTAAAATAGATTGGAAATTAGTATCTCAAGTTTATTCAAAGCAATATAAATTAAAATATTTTATTTAGTACATAAATTACTTTACTGTAAACTCATTATGATTATATATTTTTAAAATTAAATATTGTTCATAAATGTACTTACTGGCTACTAAAAAAATTATTCTAACTCTCCACTAACTGGCTACTGAAAAATGAACCTACCGGCCAGTGGCTATTAAGCAGAATTCCTTATTTTCACCTTTACTTTACAGTTGTCAAAAAACAAAATAGCCTTTTCTGTTTTCAGGCATTTTAAAATTTTCAAAATTGTTTTTAACAGCTGGTCTTTGAAGAACCAGTTTTTAAACAACTCTTGATTCATCCATGCACTTGATTGTGCTTCTTAAATCACAGACAAGCTTTTCATGCTTTTTAAGGCCCTAGGATTCTTTGACTTTCCTATTACAAAAGGTTTTCTTTAGTGATCACTGGAGGAATTGGAGCGTAACATTACTGTTAACTGATCTTTATTTTTCTTAAAATCTTTTACACTTTCCTCATTCCCACCAGCAAGGGTAGAATTTGGTAGGCAATGCCACAAAAGGTCGGTCTCATCTGCATTATAGATTTGACAAGCTGTCGGTTCGTTTTCAGACACGGTAGACTTGAATTTAACTTTGAACTCTTCACCACCTACAACATCGGAAGATTTCAGCTCGCCAGAAATATCTAATTTTCTGATACCATGACGATTCTTAAAGCTCCTCAGCCAGCCTTCAGAAAATTTGCAATCGGCATCAATGTTCAAATCTCGTTGAAACTGTTTAGCTTTTTCAACAACCATAGTGCCAGTTATGGGTTTTACCTTCTGATCTTTTTGCTGAAAACCAATTGTAAAAAATCAAATCTAGTTGGTCTAATTTGGGTTTTTTTTAAAGCTTGCCTTTCACTGAGATATTTTAATGTTTCCGATTCGTTCAAAAAATGTTTGGTCTTTTTTTTTTTTTAATGTCATAAATTATTTACAACCTTATGCCATAGTCTTTTATAATGATGTGCCTGCTTACGTCATTTTCAAGCTTCTTCACAATTTCCAGCTTTTGAGCACACTGAGAGTCAGATGTTTTCTTTTTGAAGACACGACATTAACTAAAGGACCCATGTCACTTGCCAGTCACTATAAAATTACTCAAAAGCTTTGCAAAACTTTTAAACACTAAAACACAACATGTTAATTCGATGTTGATGCAAGTGACTCAGTCTGAGCATCGCTGAACAGTGAAACGTAAACAAAGATGCAGAGCAAGAGCAGAAACTGAACGTGAACCGTAAAGAAAGACTTAGTGGTGGCCTTTGAACAGGTGGTACCCCTACATGCATGCCAATACACTGTGTCTATCCCTCGCACCTTCTGATGTTTTGCAATCAATATCAATTTTTATGTACTCTAAAAATTCATCTAAATTATTTTGTTTATATTTTCTCAGAAATAAAACAAACATTTGAATCTTAATGATCTACATACTACATTCACTATTTATTAATTGACGATTCATATCAATTTCTCTTTCAAGTTGAGCATTATTTTCTGAAATGGAAAAAAAGCATTTAATTCCGATGATAAAAAAATATTTTAATTCATGAAACTTATAATTTTAAGTATAGTCATATTAGTAATGATAAAATATTTTGCCTATTTGCTTTTTCTTTTAAATTGAGCATTTTAAACAACTTGTACAAAACAAAGCATGTTAATAATAATAATAAATAACAGTTAATAATATAATTTTTGAATATCCAACAATATTTAATCCAATATTAAAGCAAGGAAATTAATTTACAATATTTTCTTTTGTCTATAATTT
The DNA here is from genome assembly GCA_963931845.1 of Maratus michaelseni. Lineage (NCBI taxonomy): Eukaryota > Metazoa > Arthropoda > Arachnida > Araneae > Salticidae > Maratus > Maratus michaelseni. Next base: position 207,654,592 of record OZ007592.1, read on the forward strand.
TGTTGACTTTTAAAGATTTTCTTTTTTTTTTAAAGAAAATAATCTCTGAATGCTGCATGTTATTTCTGAGTTTTGTATATTCTTTTATTTTTACAGAAACTTTGGCTATGAAAGGCTTGACTTTAAACTGTCTTGGTCGAAAAGATGAAGCCTATGAATATGTAAGAAAAGGTCTTAGAAATGACCTGAAAAGTCATGTGTGTATCCTTTTCATAATTAAATAGCTTTGTTTGTTGAAATTATTTAATAGACATAAAATAAATGCATAAATTTCATGTTCTAGTAACACTGCATTTGAAATGTTGTTCTTGACCTAAAATCTCCAAAAATCTGTAATGATATGAAATTGATAACTATATATCCAACGTTGAGGAATTACATCTATTTGCCATTGGTGAGTGGGTTTTTTGACAGAGGTAGTGAATTATATGTTTTTATTTGCCCATATTTTGTCTTCAGGGCTCTCGATTGCCATGATGTAAACATGGTGCTAAATTCTATTCTACACAAAACTGTCTTCTGTTGTATATCTTTCTTAATTTTATACAAAAATTTTATAAAAAATTAATGTGAAAATGGATTTGTAGTAATGACGTATTTTCGCAGTTATGTACATTTTTTCATAACAATTTTTGACTGTATTTTACATCTTGCTGACTAGTAAAAAACAAAATCCCTAGCTGGTGATATTTTCTGAAAATTTCCCACCCCTGTATATATCTCAATATGTGAGTAAATTTATGATCCAAACGGTTACATTTTTAGTCAAGTACAATAAATGCATGGAATAATTTAATAACGTCATTATTTATGCTTACTAGTGAAAATATTTTTGTAACTAAATATTTAACTATTTTTATCTTTACTTCGATTTTAAATTTCAAATCAATCTACAGAAATATTGTAAAATATGCATGGCACAATGAGAATATTTTTATACTGAAACTGGATATTTTGAACTTGAGTGATAGAAATTTTTAGAACTTCCTTTATGTACATTCGCTGAGTACGAATGTATTCTTATTTGAAGGTTTTATAAAACCACATTTCAGAAAGATTTAGAAAAAGCTATGGTTGTTGTGTTTATTTTTATTTGTTAAAGAAGTTTTTGCCCACAACCTGAGAATCATTTAAACTAGTTTGAAAAAAAGTGATTAAGGTATAGGGACAAGTAACTATATCAAGTCATTCTTTGAGACGTTTTGACTCATTTTTCTCTTTACCATTGTGACTGAATTGCTGTGACAGTGTTCTAAAAAAGCACAATTTTTTTGCAGAAAGATTTTTCATTTGAGGAACAAATTCTATTTTTAGAGAGTATGGGAAATAAAAATTCATGTAACAGAAAATCTCATAATGAATCTGCCTACTGCAGATGATAAAGCATCAATTACTGAACACGTAACAGATGCTGAAACAATCTCTAGTGTTTTACATCCTACCGATTCTGAAACTGAATCAGATTGTGAAAGTGCAGAAAACATTTAAATTGATCAGGGAAATTAAATTGATCAGCTTTGGGTAAACAATATTTGAACTTTTTAGAGCAACAGTTACATTTCTCAATAAGAGTTAATGTCTGTTCATAGAATGCAAGATAAACTTTCTAAAGAAAAATTTAGTTTCCAAACAAACAACACTTGACTCTATTTATGTTAAACAAAAAAACTTTATAAATATCATTCAATATTCCAAGATGCTATTTTTCATATTTTATTATAATTTATTGAATATTTACATTCTTTTATTATTCCATTTCTTTAATTCTAATTATTAGATTTCATATTTATCTTTTCATGTTATACTGAATATGGAAGTAAAATGTTGTCCAGAAATAAGAAAATGACACATAATCCATAATCTGCAGTATTCTATAATCTGTACAACTTGTGTGGATTAAAGAACTTTGCCTGTATAATATTTTGTTGATCTGTTTCAGAAGAATGTTTGAATTTTCTCTTAAAAGTACAATTCTAATAATAATGAAAAATGTAGTACAATATATAGTAGAATAGTTCCCAATGATTTTTTTAAAATTTCTATATATCCTGAGAAAAATTCAAATACGTAAAGTATAAATGAAATTTTTTATTTTATTTTGTCATGAATGAATTATTTCAAATACTTTTTGTTTTTACATCGTATATTGAACAGATTAGTCAGTAATATAATATGCATTAATAAACATCTTGAAAATATTTTCTTATTAGTTTTATTTCAATTATTTCAAAATTCCTAATACTTCTTTATCAGGAATTAAACTTCTTCAATATTTGTATATCTCACTATTCTACTATTATTATTATTATTTTTAAATTCATTCTTTTCAAAATTTTTCTTAATATTGTGAAAGGTTGGCATGTGTTTGGCCTTTTACAAAGGTCAGACAGAAAATACGATGAAGCTATCAAATGTTACAGGAATGCTTTGAAATGGGATAAAGTAAGTATTTTATTTTATATTGGTATTTGAGAATAGAATTTTTTTTGTATGTATTTTTGTTTTCTAGTTTGATTGGAAACGCAGTTCCAAGCCTTATTTTCAATTCTAGCATTTTAGAATTTTATTTATAAAATCTTTGAATACCAGGATTTTGATAATTTTTTTTCAGTTATTATTTCTTTTTTTCCTTTAATAAGAGATTCTGTTTTATAGATGTAATAATTTATACAGATATATAGTTTACATTTTTGTACTAAATATTACTGTAAAATCCTGATTGTAAGCCTTCCCCCTTTTTCAAAAGCAAAAAAGATTAAATTTGGCAGGGGGGGGGGGGGCTTATAATTGAGATTTAAAAAAATATATTACAAAACCTGTTTTCATCATTAATTTCAAAGTAAAAAAAGGGGCAAGGATCTTCCATATTTCAGCAGATTTTCACTCATAAATATCAGGTAACCAAAAAAGTTCTGTTGTTTTTAGGTGAAAGAAAACAAACAGCAAAATGTATCGGAAAGAATGCAATTTATTCATCAAAATAACCTCCCTCACATGCAATAACCTTTTCCTAACGGGAAACAAGCTTATAAATTTCATTTTTATAAAATTGACAATCTTTAGAGTTAAAAAGGTTTTCTAACTCCGTTGCCATAGCCTCTCGACTTCTGAACTGTTGATTGCGCAGATTATTACCGAAGCTTAAAAATAAGTGATAGTCAGAAGGTCTAATGTCAGGGGAATAAGGAGGGTGCAAAAGTGGTTCCCATCCAAGGGTCTGAATTGTGTCAGAGGTCACACACGCGACATGCGGCCTAGCATTAGGAAAAGAACGCCTTTATGGTTCACCAAAGCTGGCTTTTTTCAAAAAGTGATTGGTGAACTCGACGGAGTTGGCCACTATAGGCATTCACAGTATTTGTCTGACCAGATGATAACAGTTCATAGTGAACAATTCCATTTGTTGTCCACTATATGCACAATAACACCTTCTGCTGATGGATCTTGGATTTGGTGGTCTGTGGCACAGAATCAGTGGCTGACAACCATTGATGCGATCTTCTAGGATTGCTGTACAACAGCCACTTCTCATCACTGGTTAATACACGGGCAATAAATGTTTGATGGTAATGCAGCAAACTCAAACAAATGTTCAAAACGAATAGTTTCGTCACTGACCGCGAACCTTTCTGATAACATCTGACAGGTTTTAGTGGATCTTCTTCAAATGCAGCCTGTAATTCCTCATCATTAATGACATATGGCCGCCCTGCTCATGATGCATCTTTTGCGACTCATCGCCAGCAGCAAATTTTCTAAACCACCTTTGAGTGGTGCGAATGCTGACACAACCTTCTCCAAAAGCTTGGCATATTTTTTGGGCCGTGTGCACAGCATTTGTTTCAAGTTTAAACTCATACAACATACAAGCACGTATTATACAGTTTGGAGTATTCCTGTTCACGTTCATTTTTCTACTGTTACGAGATAACCTTTCCAATTTTCTTTATATATGATGACTCTGCATTCCATCTTGATTAACATATTTCGGCGATAGTAGCGCCATCTATTATACATTGCGTGTAACATTCTTTAACGTTTGTCATTTCACAAAAACAACAGAACTTTTTTGGTTACCTGATATTAAAATCTTTAAAAGTATTTTTTTTCATATTTTTTCTTTATTTGTAATTTTATCGTAACAATAAATGAGTTATCTAAATCCCCCTCAAAATTACTGCTTCCCCCTTTGCCCCCCACTCACTGGTACCCAAAAATGCATACCTTTATAACTTTAATTTAAAATTTATTTTCTGACTTATTTAATACTCTATACTAGCAATAAGTACACCTAATCTACCATCTAAACTATCCCTTCCTCCTAAAATCGCTGTTTCTCTCATCTTCCCCTTCCAACCTTATCTCATGAAGACACTCCCTCCTCCAAATGCATCTCCTAAAATATAAAATTCATAATTGTTTTCTGATCTATTTGTGATTCTGTTGTAACAGTATTTAAATAGCTATCTAAATTATCCCCCCCCCCCCACCACACACAAAGAAGTTTTTTGTTTCTTTGCCCCCTTCCCCGGTACACACTTTAAAGTCTAAAAATGCTTGATTTTTGTTCTATTTATAGCTTTTTTGCAACAATAATGAGGCACAATAGAATTTTCATGTTAGAATTTTTTTGTTTCTTTTTGCAGAGATTTTTAACTGTTTAGTTTAACAATCAGAGCCTGTTTCTGGCCAATTTTCTCATTAGACTGGGGCTGGGCAGGTGTGCTAGTAATAGCTAAATAGGGGATGCTTATTGCATAACAGGAAAAAGCAGTGTGAAAAGAAAAATACTGACAATATTAAAAATGAATTTATATTAAGATGTCAAAATTTTATATCTACATTATGCCAAAACTTCTGTATCAAATAAATTATTTCTTATCTGAATTCAAGATGTAATTTCAGAATCAAAATATGAAATCAAATTTGTATAATAATATTGAAAATTTAAAAATTCATTACTATTTCAGCATGGAGACTGCCAGCTTTTTCTAACAGTATTTTCATCAGTTGTTCTGAGATTTCTTTTTATTGAAAATTTTCTCAATTTTTACCTCTATAGATTTGCCAATATATTTTAATTGACAAATTGTCACGGATAACTGAAAATATTCATTTGATTTGAAGTTATGTCTTTAAATTTATTTTTAAAGAATAAACTTAGAAGGTGTGCTCACACTAAAATTTGAAATAGCAGCAAACTTAAAAAATTTCAATACAAACATTGAAATTTGACTTCATATATCAATTCTAAGATAAATTTAACATCACATACTGAATTTGAAGCAATTTGATGGAGTTACAAAGATGTAAAGTCTTAACCTCCCAATGTTAAATCAATTTTTAATATTCTCATTCATATCTCTTGTAAGAATATTTATTTCACACTGATTTTTTTTTTCCTACAGTATTTGTATTTAGTGATTTTTTTATGTTTTTTTATAAGGATAATTACCCTCTAAATTTATTTTCTGAATATAACTTTAAAGAAGATATAATTCCCAATCAAATGGCTATTTTCGTTTTTTTTTTTTTTTTTTTTTTCCTGCAACAATTTTGCAATTAAAATGTATGGGGATGTTCTCTTTTTTTTTTTTAATGGTTGTAATATGAAATATGAATCTGATTTTATCCCAGCAAATGCTGTTTAGCATCTGTCTCTATTTGTTGAAGAATATAATGAAAAACAAATACAGTAAATCCTTTTGTTTCAGCATTTTTTTATTGTAGTATTTGTTGATCCTAATCAGAAAGAGAGAGCATCAAGCTTTTACAAATATTTTGTAGTTTGATAATGCTTTTATTATACTTATATTTTTAATTTTATAGGATAATATTCAGATTCTCAGAGATCTGTCTCTTCTTCAGATCCAGATGCGAGATTTGGAAGGCTATAGAGTATGTTTTTTTTTTCTTTATATATATTTAACCACTTTATTGATTATTAAATTGCTAAAAACCTGTTTAGTTGTAAGTTGTAGATAGCATGTTTAATAAATTAGTGGAATTTACACTTACATAAAACAAAGTTGAGAGTTACATAAAATAAGCTAATGGTATCTATATACTAATAAAACACTAAATCGTTGTATGTGTGTGCCTGTCTGTCTGTCTGTCAGTGATGGCAAGAAAGTCTAGTCCACCTAAAAGTCTGAAAATTTAGGTGCGGATAGTCCAAGGCCTCTCCTGATGCATCTGAGTCTCAGAATTTTAATATTTTAATAATTAACAAAACTATTAATTAAAAACTGATCAATAACTCATCTCTTTCTTTGCGAGTTGGCTTTCAGCACTCGTGCATGGCTAGAACCCAATTTACGGCAGTGAATGAGAACAAAGACCCATTTAAATAAAGAATGTGTTTATTTCACAATTCTGTTCTAATTTCTATCGACCTAATGAACCATTTGGTTTATTTAAAAATGAAAAACGTATTCTGAAAGATCGCACTCTTAAGTCTTTAAGACGTAAGAGTCAATTCGAAAATTATGTAAACCCTCTGAAAAACATTTTTGAAAACGGGTCGTTTTCCCGGGTGAATGTTTTCCCCCTTATGGCAATGCCCTCAAGAGCACAATTTTAGAGATACAGACAAACCAAACATATGCTTTTAAAGCCAAAACCGTTTAATAGATGGTATAATTAGTTTTTAAAAATACGAATTTTAATCATTTCAAAAACCTTGTTCATTTCGTGCCTCCCAAGAAGGTTTTTCTTCAAATGATCATATAAAAATATAGTTAATTTTGTCAAATGATCTTGTAAAAATTTCATCAAACAATCGTGTAAAAATATCGTGAATTTCGTCAAAATGTCGTGGGGAAAATATCGGAATTTCACCATCTCAGAAAGAGTGATTTTTAATTGGTCACTGAAAAAAATCATTAATTTCAACAATCGGTCGCATTAAAAAAATCAAATTGGACCTTTGGTTATGAAGAAAATTCGCCAGTTTTGTTAAAAGATACCGCAAAAAAAATTTATGAATTTTGATAAATGATAGAGAAAACAAATAGCAAATTTAGTCAAAAGTTCATGCAAACAAATGACAAATTTTGTCAGTTGGTTGAAGAAACATATATCGAATTTTGTGAATCGGTCACAGAAACAAATAGCGAATTTTGTGAATCGGTCGCAGAAACAAATAGCGAATTTTGTGAATCGGTCGCAGAAACAAATAGCGAATTTTGTCAATTGGTCGCAGAAAAATATTGCAAATTTTGACAAACTTGTTGTGGAAAAAATCAATTTCGTCAAAGGGTCGCAGAAAAAAAAAATCTTTAATTTCATCAATGGATAACGGAAAAAACATAACTTCATCAAAGAATTGCAAAAGAAAAAAAAAAAAAAGAAATTCGCCAAAAAAACAGCGAATTTCATCAAAAATTTCAAAAAAAAAAAAAAAGTGAATTTTGTCAAAGGATTGTGGTAAAAAGACATGAGTTTTGTCAAAGGATCGTGAAAAAAACATGAATTTAAGGATTGTAGGGGGGAAAAATCGTCAATTTCGTCAAAATTTGCTGCATTGGGCTAAAAGACTGAAACCAGATTTGTTTAACTAATGTAGAAAATTCGCTGCGAAACTCGAAAACATAAACATATAAAAAATGAAAATAATAAAATCTATTAAAAAATCCAAAAACTGGCTTCGATATGCATAATTTCCAACCTACAGGTCCCTTCCTGTCAAATTTTGGAGCTCTGTATGCAGTGGTCTCATCACAAAACAGCACACTCACAGACAAACATCTATGTTTCTTATTATAAATATAGTTTTTAACCCCTTGCCTGTGTCACCCAAATCCAGTTCGAGACACCCAAACACGCCATACTTGGAATGCCCGAACTGATTTTGGGGAGGTGAAAAATCAGTGATTTTGTTCCATTAGTTCTATTTCCTTTTTCAAATGTGTAATTTAATTTAATTTACTATTTTTACAATAAATAATAGTTGAGTAAAGTTCGACTATAAACCATTAATTTTTCTCATGTATGTGAAAATATTAAGTATAGTAATTATTTTATTTTATTATTTTTTTATTATAAAACATTTCTAACTTTTTTATTGATTTAATGCACAAAATTTTAATAAAGAGAAAAATTTTTTCAATTTTGGACATGTCTTTCTCAAAAATATTCCACAGGCAGGGGATTAATCCGAAACAATGTACTGAAATAATTTTTGAAAAATTAGGTTCCCGAACCCAACCTGCAGGAACATGAAGTCAGTCCGAAATTGACATAGAACACAATTAGAATTAACCCGACCTGCAATAGAAAGCAATTAGCGCCGACCTGACTCGTGGAGTTGGGTCGGCTTATCCGACTGTAATATCATGACAGCCGAATGACGCAATGATTCTTTTCTTTAAAATTTAAATGCAGAGTTTATTAAATATGAGAGTTGGTATTTACAATGATATGTACACTATATACATTTTTAGGTAGCTTTCAATACAAAAAAGTATAAAGCTACCTATTGCAGCCGTTTGGAGGAAAGCAGTTCTGGAAAATTTAGATACATTTTCACCGATCATGACCCCCAGACCCCAAAACCACCCTCCGTTCAAATGTTGATTTATATATATATATATATATCTCCATATATATATATATATATATATATATATATCTCCATATATATCTGACCTATGTCATACGATAACGCTCGTATTTATAAATCAATTTTGATGAAACTAATTGTGTGTATTAAGCTCACCAATGTCTCGACCGAGTTCGTTGGCCAGCTTGGTCCGTCATTTTGTTTCAAGATGGCGGCCATTTAAAAATTTAAAACTAAAATAAATATACAAAAAAGTTAAAAATTCAAATTTATTTTTTAATTCAGTGTTAGGCCTTGAAACGAGGATTCCAGAGCATTTTTTGTTTTACCTCTATCTTAAAAAACGGCTGAGATAGAGCAGTTTGAAATTCTAGGGTGGCTGACATTTTGAAGCAAGACAGCACATTACAAAAATTTTCATTGTTGTAATAATTTTCCCAATCAAACGCATAAAACTATATATTCATATCCGTTAGCGCCAAATTCTCGCCAAACTTGGCGACCAAAATAAGTTTTCATAAATGAAGCCAATTTGGCTATTGCTCAATAATTTGGCGAATTTCTTATTCAAATTCAGTATTAACGAATCTTTTGTAAACGTTTTATTTGCATTTTAAGTTGCTGTTTTCGTGTAACATTAGCTAAAATTTTAAAACTAAGATATAGGAAAGCTACCTTTTCCTCCCGGTACAGGCCGGAAGGACTTTTTTACTATTATTCCTAACAATTCCACCAAAACCACATTACTTCTTAAAATAACCAAAATATACTCGGATGCATTCCCACATCCTACTCCTCCGAACAAAACACCATCCCCTTCTGTCTTCTCTTTTTCTTTTTAAAAAGAGGTTGGAAGGATGTTGGTAGCATGACATCGACCTTATGCAATTTAGACATTTTTTTCTGAGATTATTATCTATAGCTCCATTAGGGGAAGGAAATCTTCCCCTCTTGCCCCTGGAATCTTTCAGAAAATTCACTTTGAAGTTCAGGAATTATTTTTTTACTCAGAATCGCCCTTGAATAGATAAATGTTTTGGCTGCATACTGGACACTTGATATCTGGCATAATTTACAGCTAGCTATCTGGCTGCGGTATTGTCAGGAGTGATTCTGGTCCGAATTTTCTGAAAAATTAAGGCAATGATTTCTGGAAGGAAAAAAAAAAAATATATATATATATATATATATATATCGGTCATAAATCCGCAAATTTGGACATAAAATGTATTGGTATTTCGGCAAATGATCGGCGGAAAAAATCAATCTCGTCATTCGTTCAAAGAAAAGTCGCCAATTTTGTCAAAGGATCGCGGGAAAAACATTACTTTCATCAGAGAATCGCGAAAAAACAGTAAATTTCGTGAAAAACATTGCAAAAAGCGGCAAATTTCGTCAAAAGATCACAAAAAAAGGCAAATTTTGTAATTAGATCGCGGGAAAATGGTGACTTTCATGAGAGAATCGCGAAAAAACGGCAATTTTTGTCAAAAGATCGCGAAAAAACAGCAAATTTCGTCATAAACATTGCAAAAAATGGCAAATTTCATGAAAAGATCGTGAAAAAAATGACAAATTTTGTCAACAGATCGCGGGAAAAATGTGACTTTCGTCAGAAAATCGTGAAAAAAAGGCAAATTTCATCAAAAACATTGCGAAAAATGGCAAATTTCGTCAAAAGATCGCGAAAAAATGACAAATTTGTCAAAACATAGCGAAAAAACGGCAAATTTCGTCATAAACATTGCAAAAAATGGCAAATTTCATGAAAAGATCGTGAAAAAACGAGAAATTTTGTCAACAGATCGTGGGGAAAACGTGACTTTCGTCAGAAAATCGCGTAAAAACGGCAAATTTTGTCAAAAACATTGCAAAAAACGGCAAATTTCATTAAAAGATTGCGAAAAAATGGCAAATTTAGTCAATAGATCACGAAAAACGACAAATTTCGTCAAAAAATAGCAAAAAAATGCAAATTTTATCAACAGTCTCATTAAAAAACTGCAAATTTCGTCAAAAGATCGTGAAAAAATGCAAATTTCGTCAAAGGGACGCAAAAAAAAGTGGCGGGAGTGGACACCCCCCCCCCTCCCCTCTATTATAACTTTTCAGAAAATTTGCTGTGAATTTCAGAATTTTTTTTTTTATTCAGAATCACCCCTGGGTATTGTTTCTATCTCTCCCTTTCGCATTTTTATTTATTATTAAAGAAATCCGACATTGTTTTGATTAGCTAGCTATTACTATATATTTAGCTATACTGTTTGATATTATTTTAAAAGTTTATATTTAACAATTATTTTTATGATTATTTCAGTTTCAGTACCAATATTACAATTACATCACTTTAAATCATTAGTTATATCAGCATTATCTAAGTAGTTTAGTAATTATAAATTATTGTTTTTGAAAAAAATTTACAACTGATTGCATTTGAAAGGGAATATTTAGTACTTTCATCTTCCCTTTTTTCTTATACAGTACAGAACTATTTATCCGGAAACCAGTTAACCAGAAAACAAGTTATCCAAAATGATATTTCCAATTGACTAATTTCAGAAAAAAAACGTGCCATGCTATTGAAGTTTGACACGTGCATTGCTTGAAACATTACAACATGCACTGTATAACTTGCTACGAAGTTGCCTTCTTTCAAACTCTGATTAATCTTTGATCTTGTTGGCATCCGATTCTTAATCTGAGTAACCAAATAATTAATTTGAAATAAGAAACAATACCACAGCCACATATATTCTACAAATCTGATCAAATGGATGTTGCTTTAATGTCCAACCAGTTATCCAGAAAAACCAATTATCCAGAAAATACATCTGGCCCCAACCATTCTGGATAAATGGTTCTGTACTGTATATTATAGTCAAGCTGTAAATTTCCTCATTATCTCTTATTGCTTTACCACTTAAAATAAGTTTTGTGTTGTGATAACAGAACACCTGTTCTTGCTAGTTGCTACTAATATAGCAACTTAGTAACATAATAAAATTAGTAATATAGCAGAAAATTAAGCTATTAGTTTAATAATAGTTGATTATTATCATGAATAAAACTTAAAACTGAATACATTTGTAGTAGAATGTTTTATTTAATTTAATATCTTTACCTTCATTCTTTTTTTTTTTCTTTAACTTCATTCTGTCTGTCGCTTTACTTTATAAAAAATAATTTTGTATTGTGAGACCAAGAAACTTGTTCTTGTTTGCTGTTAGTATAGCAAAAAAAAAAAATTTTTCTTTGATGAGTTATTCTCCCACTTTTGCCTTTTTGACTGTGTCTGTTGCTCATATATGCTGGTACATATTGTATGAATACTTATACACTTTTTGTAAAAACAGAAAAAAGCCAAAAAGCCCATAATTTCTTAATTATGATACGTATTGAATCCATTTGAAGTTATTATTACTTCGAGGAGAAGGGCCGAAAATTTATGTATGACAGATTTGTGATATAATTAAAAATGGCCCCAAGGGGGTTTGGGGAGGGGTGTTTTAGAAGAAAAAAATTCATAACTTCGTCAATTCCCAAAATTTCAAATTGCTTAAATTTATTATAAATCCTCTTAATATTATCTAAAACTTTATATTGACAAGTTTTTTATAGGACCAACTCTTATAGCAAAAAAAAAAAAATAATAATAATAAAAAAAAAAATCCCTGCTGGCTCCGCTTGCAAACAAGTTAGGTTTCAAAGTAGCCAGTTTCAACTGCCGCATCATGGCAAAAAGGTCATTTCTTCCGCAATTTCCAACAAACAGGCGCCCCACAGTCTGCGTCTTCGAAATCTACCTGTGCCTGTAGGCCGAGCCGTCAGGGAATTTTTTAATTCATAGTATTTCTTGTTCTCAATCAGAAAGTAAATTTTTTCATTGCTTTAATATGTCTGAATAGTTTAATGTTTTAATTAGTAAATATTAATTTTTAATGTATTTAAACCTTTTTATTAGTTCTTAAAGTACACAGATATTTTGATAAGATTTCAAAATACATTATACCACTCATATATGAATTTTAATTATTTGTTGTGTTAATTTCACAACTGTGGTATCCATTTTTTATGTGGGGAAAATCTTTTCAAAGCCTGAAGTTGGTGAAATGTATATTTTATATTTTCTTCCAGCATAGAATACATAGAATCATGAAACATAAGCAATTTAAATTATTAAAATTATTAATTTACTTTTAGAATGTAAAGAAATTTAATAAATCAATTTTAAAATAAATGAATACATAAATTGACACATTTCTGTTTTTGAATATATTTTTAGGATACAAGATACCAGCTATTCATTTTAAGGCCGACACAGAGAGCGTCATGGATTGGCTTTGCAATGGCATACCACTTATTAAGAGATTATGATATGGCTTTAAAGATCCTTGAAGAATTTCGTAAAACTCAGACTGTAAGATATTACTGTTATTTTTAAAAATATATAAATGTTTTTACTCTACCAATATTTTTTATATTTTAAAGTCTAAAGTACAAAAAAAAAAAAAAAAAAAAGTGTTAAGAATGATTTATTTTATGAACATAGAATATGCACTGTAATTAGCTGAGCAAGCTTTTCTTTTTTGAACTAATGCTTTTCTATTTAGAAAATTTATGCTGAAATAAAAGTTAAAATGTGCAAATTATTTATAAATAGTTTTTGGAGTGATTGAAACACTGATGGTTCTATCTTCTTTTACTTTCTGAGTTTTTATAACAGAAACACTTATTGGTCTTGAGTCTGCACAGTAGCCCTCAACTAATATCCCAGCAACTATATGCCTTTTCAGTTAAGCATTTTATAAGGCATGCTACAGCTGCCAACTTGCTCACACACACTATCTAGCACATCTCAAATAATACATATTCCATAACCTCATTCTCAAGTACACTGGCCTCCAAAAGTTAAGGTACAACATGTTTTTCGAAGCTCACCAGACAAAAAATGGCAGTCAGATTAAATTTCATAGTTTATATGAATGACAATAATAAGCTTTAAAAAAACTTAGGCAAAAATTACAGCTACCACTTTTATTTTATAGAAAAGAATATGTATTTGTGAATGAGAGAAAAATATGCAATTATGAAGCTTTCGTAATTTTGCATGTAAGTTTTGTTGTATTCAAACTATTGTTGTCAGTTTTGCTCACAACAGCCAGTAGAGTCTAGAAATGTCTAGAAGTCGTTTGTCCGATTCCTTAAGGTGGTGGGCGGTAGGATGGATGGAAATGGGGTTGTCACAGGCCGATACTGCCAGACGGCTCAATGTGTCTCGCAGTGTAAAGGTTAAAATAAGGAATTTTGCTTAGCTAGCAGCCACTGGCCGGTAGGTTGATTTTTTTAGTAGCCAGTTACTGGCTAGTGAGAATAATTTCTGTAGTAGCCACTAAGTACGTTTATGTCACTGAATATGTAATTTAAAAAAAATATAATGACTCTACGATAACCAAGTTATTTATGTACTAAATAAAAATATTTTAATTTATATAGTTTTGAATAAACTTGAGATATTAATTTCCAATCTATTTTAAATTTTAGAATAAGCTAACAGCAAAGTTATACACAGCATGTTTATGTAGGTAACTAGATAAGTAAGAATAAGCTTAGGTACTTGTGTAGGTAACTACATAACTATCACGAATTTCATTGATCGCGCGTAAAAATCACGAATTTCGTCGATCGTGCATGTAAAAATCATGAATATTGTCGATCATGCGTGAGAAAATCAAGAATTTCGTCGATAGGGCGCGTAAAAATAATGAACTTCTTTGAACGAGTGCATAAAAATCACGAATATCGTCGATTGAGCGCGGGAAAATAATGAATTTCGTCAATCTGGAGCGTAAAACTCATGAATAGTGTCGAGCTGGTGTGGGGAAATCATGAATTTTGTCGCATGGGCGCGGAAAAATCGCTAATTTTAGGGGAAAAAGGTAATTGGGAAATCCTGCATTTGGCCGACTCTTTCCTTATTTTTAATCGCCAGTTTTTCAAGTTTAATCGACGAGTGGCGACTGGCGGGTGCTTATTTTCACCTTTATCACAGTGTAGTCCAACGACTCTGGGATCGGTATGAATCCGAAGATTTTGTGTCCAGAAGACATGTTCCAGGCCGCCCACGTGTTACAACACCTGCAGAAGACTGGTTTCTAGCTCTTTCGGCCCGAAGGAGAAGACACACTACTGTGCCAAAACTCATTGCAGACCACTTTGCAGCATCAGGGAGAAGAATCTCCGCTACTACGGTGCGAAGACGTGTTCACAATGCAGGTCTCTATGCAAGGCGATCAGTTGTGTGTATCCCCCTCAACAGACCACAGAGAAGGGCCCGCTTATGTTGGGCAAGAGAACATGTTTCCAGGACCAGACAACAGTGGGCTTCTGTACTCTTCACAGACGAGTCCAGATTCACACTGGAGAGCGATTCAAGACGTCTTCTGATCTGGAAAGAACAATGCACTCGATACCATCAATCAAACACTGTCGAAACACACAGGTACAGAAACGGTGGAATCATGGTTTGGGCAGGGATCTCACTCGGAGGCCACACAAACCTGCATGTGTTCCATGGAGGAACTGTGACTGGTGCGAGATATCAGGATGAGATCCTTGATTCATATGTACGCTCATATGCCGGTGCTATTGGCAATGGTTTCATTCTAATGGATGATATTGCGAGACCACACTGAGCTGTGTTTGTTGAGGATTATCTTGAGGATCACGGTTTGGAGAAAATGGAATGGCCAGCTTACTCTCCAGACTTGAATCCGATAGAACATCTTTGGGACTATCTTGGAAGACAAGTTGCGGCTTTAAGTCCTCCTCCAAGGTCATTAAATGAGCTGGAACAAGGCTTACTCCAAGTCTGGTCAGCGTTACCTATTTCGGTGTCCGTCAATTTAATTGAGAGCATGGAAAGTCGATGCCGCCAATGCATTCAAGTCCGGGGTGGACATATTCCGTATTAGAACCAGTTTTTTAATGTTTCTGTCACATTTTACTGCATAATACTGCGATGTACTGATTTCTCCAAGAATGGAATTTTCCACCATGAGTGCTTTTTTGTTGTAATTTCATTTATACGTTTAACTTAAGTAAATTTCTATGTCGCATTTAATAAATAACAGTTTAGTGCACATTTCCTCTAAATTTGTTGTTTCTATATTCATTCATTTGCAAATTAGATGCAAAAAACCGGTTGTACCTTCACTTTTGGAGGCCAGTGTAGATTCTCATTACCAGTTGCAATTCAATATCAATGATTCCATTGAGTTAGTATGAATCACTATATATATGAAATAAAATTTTTTGAGGTTCCATAATTCTATAACGTAGCAGTGTCAATAATTTAGATATATGAAGAAGGCAGAATATAATCCAAGTAACTTTTTTTTGAGTATCGATGGACACTATAGTGATTAATTTCATTAGAAATAACACTGTAAGGCATTTACAATTAAACTTAAGTTTTTCTCTTTTGGAAGCTCCCTCTGAAAATAGAGTAAAAAGCCCCAGGTTTACCAGCCAAGAGAAACACGCTCAAAAGAGTGAAATAACCTTGAGTTAAGTTTTTGTAATCTAGTTGCAGTCCCGGGCAAAAATTTGTACATATGGCTTTATTCAAAGATGTCTTCTTCATTAACCCATATTAGCCTAGCGTTGCATTAAAGCAACACCATAGCTAAAACCACTTTTGTTGTTTGCACACCAGTAATTCGGAAGTGAAATACTTCATTTCTTTGATAACAAAAACTCCTCAATAAAATAAGACAACAAATTTCTATTCTAAAAAAAGTGGTGTGAAATGCATTTTTTTTTTCCATTTTTAAGAGAAAAATAATTGCGGTCATAATGGGTTAACATACAAGCAGCCTGAGATTAAAAGAATTTGACCGAGAATAGTACAAATGTAAAAGCATGTGTTTTATCCAAGCATTTTCAAGCTTTGATTGTATAAATTGTGAGGGATATAATTAAAGACTTAATCTTAGAATCTTATGTCTTAAAATGAGAATTTAATATAAAAATTTAAATTAGCTTACTTAATTTTATAACTAGCATATGTATATATTAAAATGGTTTATAATTTATCAGTATAGAAGATCCTTACTAGTGTTATTTTGCTAGATTGTTATTTACATTTGTATCGCTGACAATATTAAGTACTATAGGTGAAAACTGGGAAATTTAGTTTGTAGCCAGTGGCCGGTAGACGCAGTTTCATTAGTAGCCACTATTATGTTTAAAATTTTCTTGACATCTAGATAAATTATAATCGTTGTACATAAACATATTTTTCTATAAGAGTTTTATACCTATTGCATGTGAGTATGAGTGTATTTCACATGATTAAACAGTATCTCTTGAAGAAAAATAATCCAACCGGTGAGCATGTGGCAGGAGTCGAAATATTGAAGATACTGAAATGTCTTTAAAATCTGCTTGTATCCGGTGGGAAAAAGGGAATAAATTACTTGAAGTGCATGTGGAATCAAAGCTGATGAATATATTTTGCAGAATAAAACTATTTCTTGAAAAAATAATCCAACTAAAGAGTAAGCACATGAGAAAAAGCCGAAATGGGTCATTCCATGTTGAATCAACCAGTGACTCAACCTGACCATTTTAGATTTTGATGAAACTTACAGGAATCCTTCTCCTTGATGATATAAATGAGAATATACTTTTATTATTTTTTTATCTCAGTAAATTTTCATACAATTACATACCTGCCAACTTGTAAGGTTTAGCCTTACAATGTAAGGATTTAGGTCAGATTGTAAGGTTGTAAGGATGATAGGTAAGATTGTAAGGTTTTTTGGTAAAACTTGAAATGATTATTCAAATATGTTACTCATTTAGTAAAAGAATTAAACTGATGCACACATTGTGTTTATGTTACAAAGATGAGGAGATTAGCAATATGGTACGTCACAGCAACCAAGTAGTAATTCACAACACGTTATTCTATGCCAGAGAATTTTTAGTCATGCTTTGTATTTTAAAATTTTTTCGCAGCAAAGCTGAATGCAAAATTAAAATTGTAGTTTTGAGACTTTTTTGATTAGAAATTTATTAGATTTTTTTTTTTTTTTTTTTACTTATAAAATATTTTAATATACATGCTTTTTTAAGTATTAAAATATTTTAATACTTAAAAGCATGTGAAAAGATTGCTATGAAGAAATATTTGACAAAAAATTATTGGGTAAAGCCAGCCTATTTAAAGTATATTAAAGATAATTATTAGTGCTAATATTATTTGGGTTGTGTCTTTTACTTTTTTTTTAAACTTAAACAATTACTTGTTTAATATTTTTGTATTTATCAGTAAATTTTGTATCAAACCATATATTACCTTACCAGATGCCTTCGTAAACACTAAGTATGTATTTTAAAAGATGCACAATGAAGTACGTCGGGAAAATTGTAAGGTTTTCTGAATGGACATGTTGGCAGGTATGCAATTATTTTTTTAAATTTCGAAAAATCATCATTTTTGGCTTGTTTAAATGTTTTTTATTTTGAATTTCTCAAGTTCTATCATGCTTAGAGAGTTGTTTGACCCCTCATTTTAAAGAGAATTTCATAATGTTTAATTTGATATGCAAGTTGACTATGCTTGGCTAAAAAAAAAGTAAATTTAATTTTAAAAATTAAAAAATAGCGTTTTTTAAAAATTTTGAAAAAAAATGTTTTTTCTAATATTATAAACTTAAAATTCTGAAAGTTTTAGGGTGAGATCTCAATGGGATCAGCAGTTATGTTAAAAAAACTAATGTTAAACACCAATTGGGGCTGGTATTTGAAGTTGGCACCTCGCCAACTTTATGATTGTGCTAAAGATAATATTTTTTTATTCATTTTAAATATAATTTTTTCATAACTGCTGATCCCATTGAGATCCACTCTAAAACTTTCAGAATTTAAAGATTATATTACAAAAAACATGTATTTTTTTCAAAATTTTTAAAAAACACTATTTTAAAGTTTTTTAATTAAATTAACTTTTTTAAAAACCAAGCATAGTCAACTTGCATATCAAATTAAACCTTATGAAATCCTCTTTAAAATGAGAGGTCAAACAACTCTCTACGCCTGATAGAACTTGAGAAATTCAAAATTGAAAACATTAATACAAGCCCAAAAATGGTGATTTTTCGAAATTAAAAAAATTGTATGAAAATTTACTGAGATAAAAAAATTATAAAAGTATATTCTCATTTGTATCATCAGAGAGAATGATTCCTGAAGGTTTCATTAAAATCTGAACTGGTCAGGTTGAATATTGAAAATTTTTGGTTGATTTGACGTGGAATGGCCCAAATATTGAAAATACAGCTAAGTCGTTGAAATCTGTTTGCATCTGGTAGGAAAAAGAATTAACCAGTTCTCTAATTAGATGTAATCAATGTAGAGATGCATATTTCCATGAAAAATGATGTATTTCACTTGGCGATCGATAACAGATTTTTTAATCGCCACTTGGCGAGTGGCGACTAGGGCCTCGATCGATGGCTGATTTTTTAATCGCCACGTGGCGAGTGGCGACCGCTTATTTTCATCTATATTAAGTACTGTTCTCTGTAGAAGATCATCAATTTTCAAAATTTATTTACAAGTAGAACTATTGTTTTTGCTTTATTTTTGTGAAGAGTTCCTTAATACAAAATGTACTTAAGGCGGTATTAAAAAAAAATATTTTTCCACGCTCAACAACTCAAAATTTTGAGACACATTCTCAGACTCATTTTTAAAAGTAACAACAGGAAACTTGGCGGCGTGATTTATAAAGACATTTATAAGGGCCCCATGTTTTTATTTTTCGTTCAATTAATTAGAAATTGATTTACAGACAATTATTTTAAAAAGTACGATCATTTTTTTTGTTTCAAGCGCTATCACATTTGGAAATTCGGTTCAAAATGTCCACTTTGACAGCATTTTTTGAAATATATTCTGCCTTTATGAAAAAATCGAGACAGTAGGGACATCATAAAGTTTCTGAATAAGAGAACCTGCCAATTGGATACATTTTAGAGCAAAAATGAATTTACAAATGTGTCTCAAAATAAGCAGTTTGGATTTGAATACACCCTTAATAGTAAATAGTTATTGACAAATAAAAAATATTTTGTTACTTTTAAAAAGAACTCTTTAATATGTGTCAATAAAATATGCAAAATAAAATCATTTCTATTTATAAGAGAACAGTGCAACTGCTTGACATTCATAAGTTTTGTTAACTTATGAATAAAATTCACAAAATTACAAAATTTTAGTGCATTAGAGAATATAAAGAATATTTTAAGTTTCCTGTACAAGCTACATAGAATAAACAAATAAAATATTTAAAAAAAAAAAAAAAAAAAAAAAAAACACCTGTTAAATTTCACTAGGGACATCCTTCTAAAGAAGCTCCTTTATTCAGTTGAGAATCAAGATCTGGCTAATAAGACTATAGTATTATTGGTAGTGCATATGTCATTCACAACGATTGACACTTTAAAAGTCCAATGATATTTACTAAGCTTGCAATTGGCAGCAGAATGGTCATTCCACAAGATAAAACCAGACAATTTTTTTTTATCACATTGCCTGAATGTAAAAAATGGGAAACAGATGCCTCAAAGAGAAAGAGTGATTAGCAATTACAGATTTAAATCACACTCTTTGTCAGAAAGCTTCAGATTTCTTTGTTCATATTTAAAACTGTACTTAAACCAAAACTGTTTAATTTCTTATACGATCCTCAAGTCATATATAATTATTTAAATGCAAGAAATTTCCAGATACAGCCATCCCCCGACTTACGTAATTAATGCGTTCCGCAGACTTTTACGTAACTCGAATTTTTCATAAGTCGAATGTGTAATTTGCTTAAGTAAAAACTCGTAACAAGCTGCAATATTTATTATATACACATTACACATATATATAATTATACACATATATATAATTATATATATATATATATATATATATATATATATTATATATATATAATTTACACAGTATTAATTTTTAAATAAAGCATTATGCAGCAGTATTTACTCGGATATAAATTATACAAGTATGAAAAAATATAAAGATAAACTGAAAAAACACTTTTCAAATAAAAAGAAACATCTTGTGGAGTTTAGGATTTATAAATTTATGGATGGAGTGATTTATAACAATTTTGAAATTGCTTCAAATGACTATAAAAATAAGAAATAATTAAAGAGGACTGATTTACCTCCTCTCCACGAATTTTCGATGACAAGACAAATGAATAGAACACACAAAATAAAATAATTCTTGATAAGCGCAAATTGTATTTATTAAGAATATGATGACAACTATGAATAACGAACAATAAAGATTCGTTGTTATATGATAATACTATTTATTATTCACATAATCAAAATTGTATTGGCATCTGTGACAGTTAATTTGGTTCTGTAGTGGGACAGTCAGCGCTGGAGATGCATGATTGTGCACAGAAATGCTGTTCTCTTGTAAATTCTACCCCCTGTCAATGTTGAAGGCTGAGGGTTGTCGGGGTTGTCATCTTGATGTTGCTGTGGGCGGCATATCACAAACCTATTTAAAGTAGATTGTGTGATCACACGCTTTTTGTCAACGTAGATGGCCTTGTAGCTAGACATATCGGAATGTATACGTCTGCTAACATTTTTAAACCGTTCAGTGTTCGGATCCATAGATTCAAATTTTGCTAATGCCATGTCCATCAGGTTGAAAGCCTCGGCTAATTCCTTTATTGTAAATTTCTTGTCTGGAGTTGTTTCAATCGGCACGTTATTTTCTTCAGCATTCTGCAATGCCTGTAACTGAATGAGGTCATCATTGGTAAATTCTTCATCTTGAGCTAAAATAAGCTCATTACTATCAACATTATCCACTTCAAGTTCTAATTGATCAGCCAGTTGGATGCACGAATCCATCGCTTGCTGAAATTCTGTCAATTCATTACCGATATCAGACATTGACTTCTTTGCTTTCTGCAAAGTATTTTGCGCCATATCCAGACATTGTTTCTTCCACGCAGCATTCATTGTTGTCCTCTTGACTTCATCCCATAACAGCCCGATGTTTTAATAGCATGGAGTATATTATATTCCCAACAACAATATAACTCTAATATATAAAACTATATTATTATAGTTATAATTTTTTTCTATATATTTTATTTATAAAATAATTATCAAAAGTATGCAAACGTGTATCAAATGTGCTAGTTAGTTCATGAATGTAATTTTCAAAAAAAAATTACGTAACTGCGAATTTATGTAAGTCGCAGTAAATGTAAGTCGAAGGATGCCTGTATTCTTATTTAGATTCTAAAAAATCAAATATATTTTCTCTTTTTCCTCTAAAAGAAAAGAGGCATTTAGAAACCGATATCAAAGTTGTTCTTTATAATCTATTTTGAACCGAATACTCATTAAAGGTTGTCATCAGGAAGTGATTCTATTAGGCAAACCACACACTGAGGCGGCTCAAGCGACATGACGTACAACTTAGGAGAAAAAACATGTTTGAAACAAGTTTCTTTGTTTCAACTCCCTGACTTTGATATGTTTTAAGAAGAACTATTGTTCCCTGTTTCTTCTTCTAAGACACATTTCATGTTGCTTCTGGCACTTTAGTGTGCACAGGGTAGCTACAGATTCTGGAAATCAGGGTGAAGTCAGGAAATTTCGTAAAAGTATTTGAAATTTCAGGGAAATTTGTCTATATGTAAAAATATTTGTTCTGCATGAGCCGACAAACAAATGATATTTAAGCCAATATTCGTATGCGAAAAAGAAAAGTAAAATTTTTCTAAATTTTTAAAAAGATGCATATGATATGAGTTTTTAGTATATGACACAAATTAAGGTGATCAGATGTTCTCATTTTCTGTGGATAACGCTTATATTGAAGGCAATTTACCCATTTTTGAAAATTTTATGATACATTAGCATAAGCTGACTACCTGGCCAGCTTCATCCAATTAGTTATCCTATCAGATATAGATATGTGTTAGAATTGGAACTTAACATTCTTCAGAAAATGACGAAATATTCATTGGCCACTATATGAAGTTGGACTAAATTATGAGTTTGGATTAATGAAACTGTGAACCAGTACTTTATTGTGCAATTTTTATGTTTTTCTCTTGTTTTTCCTCTCAAATGAGGTTAGTAAGTGTGGATAAGTGTGTTATAGCTGGATAAGTGTGTTATACGAGGAAGCAGCATACATTAAAAAGTACAATGTGTCTATCATTAATAATGGAAATCTGATAAAAGTAGTCAGGGAAATCAGGGAACTTCTTTTTGCAATTTCTGTAGCCACCCTGTGTGCAGACTACCTTATAATATAATGCAAGATGTGTTAAATTTACAGAAAAATTAAAAACACCATTAGGTTCCCAAGTGCTTGAATATTAATGTCAGGAAATTTAATCTTTTTAAGTAAAAAAATGACTTTGTGAATGTGCAGAAAGATTAATGCTGTTAAGCAAGAATTTAAAAAACAGCTTTAAATATGTAGTAAAATAATAAAATTAGAAAATTCCTTTTTCAATTAAGGTGTAGTAGGATTAGGATGTACAGCAAATTTGAGTACCATATTATTATTACTATACTATTTTCAGTCTTGAACACTGCATATTCACAGGCTATTAACTTTATAAATTTTATATTTACTGCCCAGCGACATGCTTACAGCTTTTGAACAGCAAAAGAATATATTTTAAATTACTTGTAAAATGGTTTATTTAAATTGGTTTGTATAAATATGCCAACTGTATGGATGAGAAACTGCAATAATGAAATATTTTAAATACTAAATCTTGAAAGTAAAATTGAACACTGAAATATATATTTTTTTTCAAGTTTGCTTTTATCAATTAATAGTTTAATGTTAATTAAATTATGATTATATGTTGTGAAAACAATTTAGAAATCGTGATTAGATAGTTTAAGTACTAGTTATTAATTCCTGTTCTCAGAGCAAGAAATTGTAGTATTTTTAATAACTTCACTAGTCTGTGTTTTCTACCAAGTGCAAAAAAGAGCAGTAAATTTTCCATAATAAAGTCCCATGCTAAATTAATGCATTGTAATGGAAACTTTTTGGAACAACATGAATTGCAGTCTTGAAATTAGGCCTTGATGTTTAAGATAAACATTGAATGCTTATAAAAAATCTCTCTCTATTCTAAAAAAAAAAGTTATTAATACTGTTGCTGCTGCCAGTATTGAATCCTTTGTTCTTTCTTGGCTTATCCTGCAAAAAATATTGCATATATATGTAAAAACATGAAAGAAAACAGATAGTTTTATACGGAAATGTATGCTAAACACTCTGAACCAAGCAGTTTTTAAACTGAAGAATTATTTTAAGCAATATTTAATGTTAAAATTGTTAAAGATTGTTCAGTTACATAAGTTTTACAGGATCAAGAACTATGCATAAAAATTTAACCATCTTTTGTAATCATATATTTGGCTAGATTGTAGTGTTGTAATGTCCAATCATTTTTAAAAGCTAATTTTTGTATTTTTATTTTTACATTTTTTTTAAAAATTTCATTATTTGAATAAAGATTTAATTCATATTTTAAAATAGCTTTTTTTTATTATTTACTTTTGCCAGATTTTAAAAGCCAGAATAATAATATTTCTAAACACTGTATTTTCAGTGGAATTATAAATTTACATGTAAATATTGTTAAAAAAAAAAAAAAAAAAAAGATTAAAAGAAAACTTTAAAATAAATTATGCGATAACTGTGACCATTTGATAGGAAAAATTATGAAACAGCAATTTTGCATTTATTTTGGTTTATTTTTTAAAAGTAAAGTTTAATAGACTGGTACAATTGATAAAAAAAAAAGAGTATAAATTATGTAAATTTACTTGAATTTAATATGAAATGTTGCTTAGATTTTTATTTATTTCGTCTACTTTCCAGAAACGAGGTTACGATTATGAACACAGTGAATTACTTTTATATCAGAATATGGTTATGAGGGAAGCTGAGAATTATGAAGATGCCTTGAATCATTTGAACAAATATGAAGACCAAATTTGTGATAAATTAAGTGTGATGGAAGCAAGAGGTAAGTTGATATCATTTGTTTTCTGCCAAAAATTTTCACATAATCTTAAAACATATGTCTCTTAACATTCTGGAAAAAAATCTTTTCAGCTCATTTATATGCAGACTTAAAACAGTTTAAAGAAGCAAGAGAAATGTATATGGAACTGTTAAATAGAAATCCAGAAAATCACGCATATTATAAAGGTCTCGAGAATGCAATGCAAGCTGGTAAGCGCATAATATTGAAATATTTAGCATATACATTTTTAAAATACACTGTTTAGAAGTCTTTTAAGTATTGCAAAAGTTTGATTTATCCAATACTACTTTCATTTAATCTTGTAACAAAGTACAAATAACATAAATTTATAACTTTTAAAATAAAAATATGGCATTTATATGCAAATAAACTAAACTAAAATAATATTAATGGATTTTGTTACTAACATACTGTGCTTTGAAGATAAATAAATGTCATTTTTATAAATAAGATAGTCATTAAATATTCTTTAATTCAGATTAAAGTTGGTGTATTTTAAACGTTCAAAAATAGGCGTCACAAGATTTTATTTTTAAAAAGAATTTGATACAAAAAGGAATAATTTTACATTATACATTGTGTTGTATTGTTAGTCTAACCTGATTTTACAACACAAATTAAGTAATGATGCAATGGCACATGTTGAAACCAGTATAAAATAAAGATGAAAGTATGAATGGAATGTACTTAAAAGTTTTCTAACAAAATATTGGGTTGAGGAAAAAGTAATTTCGTTTTTTTTTCATGTTTTACAAAAAGAATTTATTTATATAAACTTCAAACACTAATCAATGATGTATGTGCTGTTTTGATCGATGACCGTTTGCCACTTTTTCGGTAAAACCATAATTCCGTCACTGTAGAACTTCTGAGATTTCTGGGCGAAAAACTGTACCAAGTGATTTTCACAAGCCTCTTTTGAAACCAGCTTTACACCATTAGCAGAGATCGGAACAAATGGTAGCCAGACGGGGCAAGGTCTGGTCTATAGGGTGGATGCATCAAAACTTCCCAGCCAAGCTCTCTCAATTTCTGCCGAGTCACTAAAGATGTGTGTGGTCTGGCGTTGTCGTGATGGAAGACAACGCCTTTCCTATTGATCAATTCTGGCCGCTTTTTTCTAATCGCCTGCTTCAATCGCATTAGTTGTTGACAATAGAGAGTCGAATTAATGGTTTGGCCAGGTTCGAGCAGCTCATGGTGAACAATGCCTTTCCAATCCCACCAAACACTCAGCATCACCTTCCTTGGCGCCAATCCGGGCTTTGCCACCGTTTGTGAAGCTTCTCCGGGCTTTGATCACGATCTTTTTCGCACATTATTGTCGCACGTGATCCACTTCTCATCACCCGTAATCATTCGTTTCAAAAATGGCTCAATTTCATTTCGTTTCAGCAACGATTTACAAATGGAAACTCGGTTCATTAAATTTTTCGCTGTCAATTCATGAGGAACCCAAGTATCGAGCTTCTTTTGATATCCAATCTTATGTAAATGGTTCAAAACTGTTTTTTGATCGATACAGGGGTGCAAAAATCTAGGCACCAGTGGGCTGATTCCCACCACTAAATTTTAATAGTAAACTTTGTTATATTTTATTAGTATAGTTCGCTCAAATTTTTTCAGTATTCTTATTAGGCGAAGAATACTAAAAATTTAGTGGTGGGAATCGGCCCATTGGCGCCTAGATTTTTGCACCCCTGGATCGATATTTAGTTCCATAGCGATGTCGCGAGGTGACATATGTCGGTCTATCTCGATTTTGTTAAGAATTTCATCGACTTTTTCAACGATTGGCCGGCCAGTGTGAGGTTCATCTTTAATATCGAAATTTCCGGAACGAAAACGTGCAAACCAATTCTGACACTGGCGTTGACTTAAGCACTCATTACCATAAACACCACATAATTTTCGATGAGCGTTTGCTGCATTTTTTCCTTTTCGGAAATAGAAAAGCAAAATATGCCTAGAGATATGCCACTTCAATGCCATCTATTGTGAAAAAACGAAATTACTTTTTCCTTAACCCAATATATGTGATATATACTTACTTTCTATTGAAAAAAACATTGATTTCTTCAAAATAAAGGTGAATTTCCTTTTTTCTGGACATACATACTTGACACACTTAAAATTCACCTGGGTGCTAATTTGCACACAGGCGAATTTCTAATGTATCTACTTTAAATGTGGATGTTGGGGTTCGCATCCACGAGTGAGGATGTGTAGAGTAGGAGAAATAAAACTGTAGCCCATCTACACTCACAAATATATATTAAGATATTTACAGAACAAAATATTTTGCGGTATCCTTGCCTTAATCAACAGATGAGCAGACACTCTGCTTGAATACATTAATAATTAGTAAGTAGAATCACTGTTCAGTGTGCGGTCCTTCTGGTGTGGGTGAGAGGCAATATCTAAACTATGTGAGTACAAGTTTTAAGTCTCCATGTGGGTACAAGTGGAATTCTGCATTGTTCAGCTGCGATTTTGAGTCTGATGTGAGAGGTTTAGAATGACCCTCCCTTATCTTTCACTTGAGAATCACAAATAAAGAGTTAATTAAGGGAAACACCAGCTTTTGCGTGAGATATCCAGTTATTGCAGCTAATTCAGCAATCAGTTTGTTGCATGGGTGGAATGAAGATTGGATGTTTGTAATTAAAGATGATTGATACTTCCTTTTTTTAATAGTTCATTTAATGAGGTTATTTACTCATTTTGAAGATTATTTCTATGATAAACAGTGGATAAGATAGGATAATCATAAGGCGAATTTCTAACGTATCTACTTTAAATGTGGATAAGGTGGATTTTAAGTGTGTCAAGTAAGCATGTCCAGAAAAAATCAATGCTTTTTCAATAGAAAATAAGTATATATGTTTACCTGAAATAATGCATCCAAATTCACTATTTGACTCTCAGCGACCGATTTTCATGACAGAGGGTCAAGCTATTCTTGCACCTGCTTTAAAATGCTGAGTTTTTTAAATCTAGCGCATGCAAATTTGCACCCATGTGTGCTCTTATGAAAAATCTGCATCTTTAAATGATGCTTATTTGACTTGTTGCTATTGTTTGGCATCTTCGTACTGCTTCTCATTTTCCTTTCACTGCTGAATTATTTTCTTTTTCTAATATTTTAGTTTTTGTTAATTTATATGAATGTATTGTTAAGCTGTTAAATTTAATGATTTTTTTTTAGCGTTTTACAAATTTCTCTTAAATTTACAAGTATTAAAGCTGAAAGACAATTAGATTATCTTTTTTCAGAATTTGAGAACAAAGAAAATTTTATTAATTAATTCATTTAAGCTTAAAAAATTTCAAATGGTTTTTTACATATAGTTACAATTAAATAGTTATAATTGAATTATGACAGTAAGTTTATATTAATAAATAATTTATTAATAAAATGTATCATTTTTCATTAGTATCTGTTGAAGACAAAATGAAAATTTATTTTGAATTCCAAGAAAAGTTTCCCAGAGCTCAAACTCCTCAACGAAGGCCTTTAGATTTTACTTCAGGTAAATAACTCTTCTCCTTTCTTATCTATACTAATATTATGAAGAAATGTTTGTTTGTTTGTAAGAGCTAATCTCTGGGAATATTGAACTGATTGAGAAAAAAATGGTGGCAAAATGATAAGTCTCTGTTCAAACATAGGCTACATTTTGTCTCAGTATCCTGTCCCCAAATGGTGTGCCACAGCGAAAAATGTTCTAAAGTAACTTTTTTTTTTTTTTAACTTTTAGAACTTGAAAATTGACATGGTGGTTATTTTTAGGAAGTAAATGGTCTCTATGAACGGTTTTAAAAACCTCTAAATTTAAAGCAGGGAACTGAACAGAAAACATTCTAAAATCACATTTACTCTGAAAATACCTAACTGATTTCAAAAATTGTTTCAGTATTATAATGGTGACTATCTCTGCTTAAACACAGGCTACTTTCTAACTCAAGATCGTTGCCTCCCAGGGGTGCAAGAAAGTTCTAAAATGACTTTCCCTTGAAATTCCTCGTGGTCAGAAACTTGAAATTTGATATGGTGTTACTTTTAAGGCATGCTCGCATGATTGGGGTGGGGGGCATTGCTTTTGGAGAAAAGGTTTATGGAATTTAAATTTGAACCCCTTTAATTTAAATTATATAAAAGAAAGATGACATCTGATATAGATTTATATGAAAACTCTGCCCAAACTACTACTATTTTTTAATAATCTCTGCTGTATTTAAGAAATATGTACATAATTGGATAAATCAAAAATAATTGTTCTTGCAGAATAAATGCATATTATTGAACAAATAATCAGATTTTGTGCCTGTTTAGTTTTCTGAGCACCATCTTGTACAGGCTATATTCAATGCAAATTTTAGCTATTCTTAATCCTTTTCATGAACTTTATTCTGTCTGTACTGATATCTTTATACTTTTTGCTGATAATTTGCCCAACACTGCATTTTTTTTTATCCCAAACCAGAATGACATCTTGCAATGACAATGGGTCATCTTCTAAAGGATACAGGTTTTTAGTAAATATACCAGTTCCACTTATCACAGCTCTTATATTATCAATAGTAGTTGTAACTGCTTTGATTTTATGACCATTTAGAACCTTTAAATTATTCCATATTTTTCCTGATTTAATCATTTTTATTTGAAAGTAGACTGTCTTGTTTTAGACTTTGAAATAACTTTTTTACTATTTTTATTAATATTTTTAAGAATTTTTACTTTTTTACATTCATTTTATACTTGATAACCTTCTCAATTTCTTCATGATTGGTTGGAATCCATATTTTAATTTCAACTGTTCCTTTAAATAAAAAAAATTTCTGCCCTGTACTATTTTCTCTGTATCAGTATTGCGTTATTTACCTTATTTGAGCAATACATATTTTTTAGATTAATTCTGTACAATTTTAAGAACATCTATTTCTTTTTTAATTTTCTTCAACATCTTTGTTCTTTAATTATAGTCATTGAAGACTAAATCATTTGAGTGGTCAATGATTAGTTTTTTTATACACCTTCAAACCCAGAATATTTCGAACAATCGTCAACATCTACATTCTACAAAAACTTTCTGTAAAGAAATATTCTGACTAGGGGTAGTTTTAAACACATTCTTTGGAATTTATTCACATATAGGAAATGAGTGAGTAGTTGAAGTTCCAAATTCAAATGCACCAACCTCATTGTCTAGCAAATGCTGTACAGGATCTTTTGACAAACATTGTGTGCAAGATGTTGGTGAGCTTCATTTAACTTTCTCTGTATTGCTTCCATTTATTCCTTTGGATAAACATCAACATAAAAGTTTTCTTTCCAGTTTTGTATTGTGGCACTTGTTATTTAGCAGACATTTACAGGAGATTGCAACTCACTGTACTGTTTAAGAAAATCATTTATAATAGTAATGGTTGTCAAGAATTAAGACAAAGCTTTGTAATACCCTGTTCACATCGGACATTTAAGATAACTTAGACGGCCATTTTTGAGGTGGTACCTGCCCGGAATTGAATACCTGTCCACACCGCCAAACGCATTTAAGATAACTCACTCAACATCACCGTGTCCAGTCGGGGCCTCCGAGATGTCGCTGTGTGTCCTTCACCGGGCCTGCTACAAGTATTAGTGACGTCACAGTAGTGATCCACTTTGGTCAATAATGTATCGCAGCAGAAAGATGTAATAAAAAGAGCATTTCCGCTCTTATAATTTGTGATTACATAAATAATATTTAATTTCATAATCGTGAAATAAAAGGGAATCAATACACTTGTTTTATTAAAGGAAATTAAAAGTTTTAAATTAAAAAAAATGCTAAGATTAATAAATCAGATTGAACCCATTGACTTACCTTTTCCTAAACACATTATTTTACAATAAATATACGTACAAAAAATATAATAAATCTACCAAAAACTTTACAAAATCAATCCCATTCCTCCCTTTTACAACTACATACCATAATTAACCACCAAAGCACAATAAATGTCAATTTAAATAAAGAAATCAACATTTTTTAACTATAGAGACCTTGGCACCTTTTTTTTTAACGCTTTGGCGTAATCCGGGCTTCAGAAAGTTAGATATGTTTTTAAATTATATACACAATTATGAAAACAAATCTAATGAACTTTTATGTTTATTTATATATATAAAATTATTTATATATACAATTCTGTTCTATCTGCATATAAAAAGAGATATATGGCTTCTTTATATTAAATAAATTATATAAATATTGAAAAAAAAAATACTTATTTATATCAAACTACGAATAGGTTGCCAGAAAATATGTTGCCAACTTTCCTTCTCTCGCCATAAGCCTTTTCGGTACTTTTCGGTTAGCCGGGCGCCAGTGATACATGTACATATATAAATATATATATATATTAATTCATACATATATGTGTATGTAGATATGTGTATATATATATGTGTGTGTGTGTGTGTGTGTATATATATATATCACTGGCGCCCGGCTAACCGAAAAGTACCCAATTTTCTATCTTAACTTTGTAACTGACTTGTAATATTTTAATAATTGTCTATTTATTGTACTTGGGTCTAGGACTTAATAACCACTCAAATTAACTTATCAAAAGTTTTATTTTCATAATATATTTGTACACTTAAGTTAGCTAAAATGTTAAATGGAACTACGTAGAACTACTAAGTTGTGTAAATCAGTTACTTTTAATTTTATAAACAAAGCACACTCACTTCTAACTAAATGTATCCAGATTTCATTCAATTTATTACAGTATTTCTTTCAAAATCATTTTTTAAACTGTTTATCGTCTGCTTCTTTTATTTTATTTTTTTTTCTAAAGATCATTTGACTCTTTTTGATTTGGAAGTACAAATTCATTCAAATATGCCAGAATATTTCCATTACAGTAGGATGGACATTCGTTGTTAGGGTTATTTTTTTTTTCTCAGCACAGCAAGTTCAATACCATCATATTAATTCTAGCTTCACGAATTATGAAACGTATATCGAAACATTTAATGCAGACTACTTCTGTTGAAATGTAAATAAAATTATCACAAGGTAATTTTCGTAGCTAAAATTTCTTCTTTTCATTATCAGTAGCGAATTTGAAGACTTAGATTAGAAACTAGGAGAACAACATTTTCTTCTCATTATTTTATAGATATAATCGACACTTTCTTTAATAATTATAATCAATAATTATTGATAGCATTATAATCTAAATACACTGAAAAATATTATTAATTACTATATAAAACAATAAATAAAATCAAAATATTATCGTAAACAATCCGTACAAACGAACAAAGTACATGAAAAATTTTAAGTTATTATGGATCACTGTTTTGACGTCAGCAGGTTGTGACGTCACTTGTAGCAGGCCCGGTTAAGGACACACAGCGACATCTCGGAGGCCCCGGTCCAGTGCGCATGCCCATATGTTAAAAGCAAACTCAACAGCCAATCGGCCTCCAGAGCCAATCAGAGTGAGCAGTACTGACTGTATCTAGCAATGGAAAGTTCGAACTCGCTAAGTGAGTTTCTGGAACTCACTCAGTGAGTTCAGTGGTCTAAGATATCTTAACTATCCGATCTGAACGTAGTATTAGGTATATCCCAATCAATTCAATAGGCAGAAAGAAAAGTTTGATGTCCTCATGCTTGAAAAAAGACTGCACAAGTAAGCTGTATTCTGATGCTCTGATTCTTATTTAAAATGTACATGCAATTTGTTAAATTTATGATTTTTTTTTTTTTTTTTTTTTAGAGCCGTAAATTAGGTATCTTTTCTTTGCATGCAGAAAAAAAAAAAAAAGTCAGAGTTAATTATAACACTATTTAAAAGTCAAAGATTGTTAACTTTAATGTTAGAGCTCACTGCATTATAAAGCAAAACAAAATCCTTAAAACGAGGAGTAATGTGTTGCCACTTTCAACTGAAGCAAGCAAAATGTATTTTATATGGCATAATAATAATAAAAAAATATGAATTAATAATGTTTTTGGTGGTGCAATATTAGTAAAATTTAAAAATATGCAAGTAGTGCCCATTTCATTCCCTATAACCCTATGTAACAAAACATTACATCTAAACTGGTGTGGTTTACTCATTTTTGATGATACAGAATCATTTTTGGAATATATTTTTTAAAAACATATATAATAAAATAGAGGGGTATTTGCAATTTAAAAACAATGTTCCCTTCCACTACAGATGTCTGCTATCAGTCAGCAATTAGATTTTATTCATCAGTATAACACTATGAATTTCATAGATTGCTTTCTTTATTGCCAGAGTATCTGTTGAGAAAAACAATTCTGAAAAAAAAAAAAAAAAAAAAATTGGCACAAGTGTCACATATTTGTTATTTTATTGTATGTTAATATTAAACTGAAAATTAAATTTATAGTTAAAATTTGACTTAAAGGTGAAAATTAGCATTCAGATTATTGGAAACTTAATTGTTTTGTAGAAACTATCAATACTTAAAATCATCAAGACAATGGGCTGCGAGATATTAAGGACAATTGGCCATTTCTAAAATAGCATAAAGTTTTTATGTTCATGAGATAAGGGACATTAATAAGATGAAACATTATACTGTGTTTCTCTGAAAATAAGACCAATCCAAAAAATTAGCATGTCTCATTTTCATAAAAAAATTAATTTTCTTCACTCATCGTCTGACTTAAAAAATTCACACAACCACGATGAATGGATTTTTATGAATTATGGACTTCACAAATGTGTCAGAAAGCAGCAAAGTTCAATTTGAAATAAGTATGAATAAAATGGGGAAAAACCACCCCTCCCCCTTAAAAGAATTGTTTTATGAATAAGTGTGTTCTATAAACATGACATTTTCTTCAGGTGGCAGCATTTTGCTTTTTCTAGTTTAGGGCCTTTATCTTGGTACCAATGAAATGAAAAATACTGTAAATTACATCATTTTACAAAATAACAAAATCGTGTCGTTTTAAGATTTGGATCCCTATTTTGAGAATAATGGAATGCTTCCACCAGAAAAAAGTAATGCTGTAAACTTACATTTTTTCCTAATGCTTGATGTAATTTTTCACTGATTTTCTGCCCTGCCAATACTGAGTCTAGGGCATCTGTAATTTTGGAGCTAGTAGAACTAAAAGTCTGCTAAAATGACGCCATTGTTACACAATTATAATATATATATATATGAGAGGATAAAAAATTAAACCCTTTTTAAAATTAAAATTTAAAACCCCCAAAACATTTTTTCTAACTTCATAAATGTGTATTAAATCTAATTTGCTCCTGGCATCTTGGTTTTGCTGCCTCACAATTATTACTTTCAGATATCATTTTTTTTATCTTTCCTTAAGTTCAAAAGTGCTGACTGTTACGCTTTTTGCAAGTGCTTGTGGCTTGCGCTGGGCGTCCAGATTCTGCAGGAACTAACCTGATCAAAAACCCGGGCAACATGCGAGAGCTAAGTAACCAATAACTGTCTGTCACCTCCTATTCTTAGACGCACACTCTAGCAAAAAATATTGGAGTTAGGCTCTAGCAAAAAATATTGGAGTTAGGCTCTAGCAAAAAATATTGGAGTTAGGCTCCAACAAAAAGCAGGAACACGCATTTTTCGTGGCTTTTCGCACAGTCTCATCGGCTACACAGGAGCTTCGCTCGGCTGTTTCCAGAAAACATCTTTCCCGGGGCCTGTTTGAAAGTTTTCACCTTCTAAGAAGAGTTTGCGGTCAAAGCTTTGCCGAGCCCGCTATATTTCCCACAGGTTGGGCTGGTTAGTCCATGATGCGTCCGTCAAATCAACTCTTCAAACCCCTGGAGCTGACTTGTGAACAAAAGAGACTGTACTTAAAAAGGAAATAAAAGTCAGACTCTGGGGAAAAAAACCTCTGTTCTTATTTCAACAACCACAACACAACGTTGCACCCGGCCCGGAAACTATGTATACATAATGTAAAATGGTGGAGCCAAGTATCTCCTCACAAATATTCGTTACACACTTAATTTAAGTTGGCATGACATTCACCTGCCCGAGAAAATCGCAGCTTGCCACATTTATAATCTCGACTATGCCGGAGAAAATCCTGGACTTCCTGCACTTTCATACCGCGAGAATATCCATCAAGAAAAGAATGTGATTCCATGGGGA
The DNA here is from genome assembly GCA_963931845.1 of Maratus michaelseni. Classification (NCBI taxonomy): domain Eukaryota; kingdom Metazoa; phylum Arthropoda; class Arachnida; order Araneae; family Salticidae; genus Maratus; species Maratus michaelseni. The sequence continues at coordinate 207,689,458 of OZ007592.1, forward strand.
AAATCCCAACCTTTGCTGGACTTCATAATTGAAAAAATCCACCTTTGCAGATAAAAACTCTTTTCATTGCTTGCTCAGAAAACGAACAGTGCCTGGTGATCATAAAAGCGAAAACTTTTCCTATTTCGCTAAAGTGAAACATGTGTCCGGACCTATTGAAAAGGAACCTATTTTTTTTTTCCCGAGAAAGAATGCTTTCTTCATTCGAATATAGATTTATCTATCAAGAAAATTTTTGTTTTCTTTCTGTTATTGCCAAGATGAGAATTACTATGTCAAAACAACAAATCACAAATTCAATTCTGCTTGTATATGAAAAGTTCTAGATTCTCTAAAGACTGAACTGACTCAACGCTGTCGCCGAGTCTCATCGGCTATACAAGGGCCTCGCTCAGCTGTTTCCTGAAAACATCTTTTGCGGGGCCTGTTTGAACGTTTTCACCTTCTAAGAAGAATTTGCGGTCAAAGTTTCGTCGAGCCCGGCCCGAGCCTGCCATCTCCCACGGGTTGGGCTGATTAGTCCATGATGCGTCCGTCAAATCAGCTCTCTAAACCCGTGGGGCTGACTTGTAAACAAAAAAACTGTACTTAAAAAGGAAATAAAAGTCCGACTCCAGGAAAAAGCTCTGTTCTTGTTTCAACAGCCAGGACACGACGTCGCGCCCGGTCCCGGAAACTATGCATACGTAATGTAAAAAGGTGAAGCCAAGTACCTCCTCATAAATATTCGTTATATATATATATAGATATATTTATTTTATTAATTAAAATCCACGCATAAATATAAATTGTTTTAATTGAGTATATGAATAATTATAGATTATTGTAAATGGATAAATGCAAATTGTTATGCATCTAAAAAAGTGACATCCTCTGAAAGTAAAACCTAGTGAGTCTTTTGGTCCGACTCTCGGAGTCTTTGGTCTAAAAGTCCGACTCCAGGAAAAAGCTCTGTTCTTGTTTCAACAGCCATGACACGACGTCGCACCCGGTCCCGGAAACTATGCATACGTAATGTAAAAAGGTGAAGCCAAGTACCTCCTCATAAATATTCGTTACATATATATATATAGACATATTTATTTTATTAATTAAAATCCACGCATAAATATAAATTGTTTTAATTGAGTATATGAATAATTATAGATTATTGTAAATGGATAAATGGATAAATGCAAATTGTTATGCATCTAAAAAAGTGACATCCTCTGAAAGTAAAACCTAGTGAGTCTTTTGGAGCAAAAGTTAATATAAGACCCGGTACTTTTGGGGAAAGGCTGTATGAACCAGGGGTATTTGTATGTATATGTTTCTTGATTTCAGGATTTTTTGTCAGATTCATTTTCTGAATGAATTATTTTTTAATGGTTAAAAGAGATTTATTCTAATATAAAAATTAAATATGCATCCTTTGTAATTTTTTAGTATTTGTATTATTTACAAAAACTTTTTAGTGAATTTAGTTTGAGTGATCATGCAAACACTCTTAATAAAAATATCAAAATTTAGTGATGTTTAAAATTATTTTATGGATTAAAAAATTCCCCCATATCTAGATGTTGAGTATTGTGCATTATATTGGATCATTTAGTTTTCCATGTTTCAAAATATTTTCATTTCAGTTGAAATTTATTTGCATACCATTAGAAAATAATAACATTGTTTTATCTTACATTTTTATTTTCTCTTTTTTATATTTAGGTGAACTTTTTAGAACTTTAGTAGGGAAATACATAAAAAAAGCTTTACATAAAGGTGTACCTCCATTATTTGTTGACTTAAGGCCGTTATACAAAGATCCTGAGAAGGTATGAAATAATTAATTTTTCAACTTTTTTTTTTTCTATATTTGATTGGCAAATATTTTTGAGTTTCTAAAAAAATTTTATACTTTGTTTATTCTCTGACTGCTGAAGTAATTTTTTTAGTATAATTTTTAGCCCTTCCCCCTTTTTTTTGGGGGGGGGGGGGGAGGGGTGAAGGGGATATTGGGGGTGTAATTTGACCCAGTTTAGTGTTTCGAACCAGAAAATTTATTTGATGAATCTTTATTGAATTTCAGGTTTCTACATGGAATTTATTAAATTTAATTTCTTTAACAAATTCTGGTGAGATACGTATCAAATCTGGGTCAAATTTATTAACACACATATTACGGAAGATTAGTGGGAGCTTGGCACTTCTGAAAAAGCCATGTGTCTGAATATTTTTATTATTTCTTTGCAACAATGGAAGTAATCCATTGATTCCCGTTTCTCATCCATTGTTTGGATGAGTTCGTACCGGAATCAACACAGTGTTTTATTATATTTAGATTTATCAATATGAAATACATTTCAAGCTAAGCATAACCTCATTTTCACTAGCGCAAACTAAACTTTTCACACGTGCTATATATACATGCTTTTATGCTTAATCACCATGAATTCAAATAAAAATATATTTTCTATTTAACTAATAAAAAAAAATGGCATCAATAAAGTTATAATGCATACAGATAAAATAAACTCAATAGACGCTATTCTCATGATGTCACTGTAAATATGAATTGTTATTCACTTATAAAAAGAAGACATGCAGAAATATTTTTACCAAAATTTTACCTGCAAATTAAAAATTACATCCAAAAAGCCACGTGTCTCAATTTATTATTTCTCTTTTCTCTGCAACAATGGAAGTAATCCATTGTTTGTATGAGTTTGTACCGGAATCAATGCACTGTGTTTTATTATCTACCCTATATATATAAAATCCTAATGAAACAAATTTGTGAAACGATTTTATGAAACGAATTTATGAAACGATTTTATGAAACGACTGATTATGTTACGGGGCTATTTTTAATAAAATATTAAACGCTTGATGGTGAAATTAATACCAATTGTCCATAAAAATCTGCGGATGTCAAAACTGGTAATAGAATTTTGAAATTGGATTTAGTTTTCGAGATATTAATTTTTTTCTAATTTTAATGACATTTCTGTAATGATGGCAACTAATTACTCTGTTTTTTTGGGACAAAAAAGGGAAACAAATGAAAAGGATCCCGATAGGGATTATTGATTTCTTTTTATTTGTCATTTTCAAATTGAAATTGAATTTATCTTTTATTTCAATCGATAATGAAGACAAGATTGTGATTAAATTATGTTTTTCAGGAAAATTTGAAAAAAAAAAAAAATTACATTTCTATCGTTAGGATTCAATCTTCTGTCAGCATTTAATTTAATTTATAAACTGAAAATATTTTGAATAAATTCGTCCAAATGACGTCATTTATGTAAACGCAAAAGAAAGGAGCAAAAAAATATTTATACAATTTGTTTAGCGTAAAATGTCATTTATCCTATTTTATATATAATCAGAAGTAATTTGTATAGAAAAACAATAATAATATACGTATAATTAAAATACGCATATAAACAAAAAAATCGTCGAATTTGTTTCCATGGCTGTTTATGTCATTTGGCACCAAATCTCACTTTCTGATGCCCGAATTGCGCCAAGCTTTTTAAAAAAGCGTCAAGACCCCTATAATAGAAAAGCACCAAAAGCTCATTGGGTTTGTTTTCATAACTTTTGGCAACAAATCTATGTATATTAACGAATCTATCCCTTTTCGAAGCTCGAATTACGCCAAACCTAAAAGCAAAGGATCCTATACTGGAAAAGTACCCGATTTTCTTATGGACAATATTCAAGTGACATAACAAGGTGTAAAATTATCGCGGATAGCAAATTTGTTTAAATATGTCATCAATTGATGCCGAATAAATGCATGCATGCATGTACAAAATATTTAGGTAATTTTGTATGATAAATAATTATTAGAAAATTTGTATATACATATTAATTAAAATAAATAATTTGCATATTTAAAATAACATGAAAATGTGCATGATGGTGCACTAAAATAGAGAGAAAATTAAAACCTGTTACTGAAAATGTCTTTAACAGTACTTTTCAATACCGTAGTTCTTAATGTTATTCACAAGCAGATGGAATTTTTCTCATCCTTAAACACAAAGGAAGAATGGAATACAGATCGTTGTTATAAAAGTCCGAGAGGTAGCCACAATTTAAACCTAACCATTTTATACAAGCTGGTTTTTAAGTTGTAATTGATTTTACTTATCAATCCCGAAAACAGTCGTCAGTTGTTGCAACAGCTGTGTATGAGGCCATGGTAATCAAAAAATGCCCCATTAAAACGTTAAAAGCATGGCAACCCAATTACAGATTTACGAATATTTTTAAAACAAAGCACGCTGTCATGTTTTTAGAGGCTCGAAGTCTGAGCGGGGGTTGGCGAGCGTAGCTCGCAGGGGGTAGGCCCTCTAGTATTTAGATAATGTTAAATAGCAACAAATGAAACATTTTTAAAGAAAAATTATACAATTAAATAAAATTCCTTTGCTGTAAGACCTGTTCTTTTGGTGCTAATTGTGTTTTGATTATTTGTAGTTTTTAAACATAGAAACAAATAATTTGGTGTGATTAAAAAAAAAAAAAAAAAAAAAAAAAATTTGAAGGACTTTATAATTTTCTTCCATATCCATTATGTTATTAAATTATGCTTTGACATGTAATCACCTGTTTTGAAATAAATATAATCTTTAATAAGTTTATTTTTAGCTTTCCTGTTATATACAGTTGAAAGACTTTTATTTTTTAAGCAAATAATAATAATGATTTTAAAATGTTAAAAATTTGATATATTTCTTCACTGAATTAGAATGAATCATAAATTTCTGAAATATGAAAGCTTCTTTTGTAATATTCTTAATTTAATTTTTGTCTTTGGTAGGCAAAGATTATAGGAGACTTAGTTCTTGGTTATGTGGATTGCCTAGACAAATGTGAAGTTTTCACAGAAGATGGTAAGTGATTAAATACGATTGAAACTGTTGATGATGCAGTCAGGAAGGCCATTGTTATATATTAAGACTCTCAAATATACTTAGTTTAATAATCAATTGTGTTTTTCCAAATTGGCAGGTATCCGTATTTGATTTTATAAAAGATTCTATTCACACATGAACTTAATCTTAAAAGGACATAGTCCTGTAAATTGTTTAGAAATGAGCAGACTGCGAAAAGAACCAATTTCAAGGAATCGTACCGAAATGAAGTGACTCTGAAAATGGCCGGTTCCGAGGGCCGATATGTAAACTAATGATTACCTTGGGGTGGATTTTGAGGAGGAATATAATTATACGACTTAAAATTATGCAGGCCCTGATGGCAAACATCAGAACTAGAATAAAATTTCTTACATAAAGTATTTAATAATATAAATGAAGGGTCATTCAACTGTATATTTTCAAGAGGAATTGAGTTTAATTCCATAAATTATTAAGTCAGGGAATACTTGTATTATGGTGATTAAAAGTACAGTTGAAGCACTTTATAACGAATTACGATATAACGAAAAGCACGATATAACGAAATGCTGGAAACCATTTAGTTGCTCTGTATGTTAAAAAATACAGAATTCACAACGATTTAACGAAATATTTATAACGAAAAACACGCTATAACGAAAAGAATTAGAGCATGAAAAGTGAAATAAAAACGATATAGCGAATTATTTTATTATTTTTTATTTATTTATTTATTTATTTTTTACTTAACGCGGGAATTAGAATTTTATTTCTTAAATACCAGCTTTTTTTTTTCATCATATAACCGTCAATCTTTTTCTCTACGGCCAATCACATACTTTCAATACTTGCAAGAGAGAGATTTGGGGAGGGGCAGTGTTTTAAGACAGACAGAGAGGCGACAGATTAGCTAAACTGGATTATGTTATTTTTTATTTGATGACTGATTTCATTGACATTTGCTTTTCCTGTAAATTTATGGTGCGTTAATTTTTAAAACTCTTTTTACGCTGGCTGTGTCTAACAAAAGAAAATATATATATATATTTGAGTTTAGAAGAGAAAGTCTAAATTATAAAATGCATCGAGATTAATGTTAAAAAAATCGATGTAGTGAAAAAAAAATTGGCATTCCAATTAGCTCTCTTAGCACAATGTTGAAAGATCGAGAAAATATTCTTAAAATTTTCGAAAAGGGTGCAGTTTCCTTATCGTTTAAACGTACACGCACAGCGAAATATGCAGATGAGAAACGCAAAGTGTGGTATATGGTGTATCCCAAAAGAACGTAATGAAAACTTTTCCTGTAATGTACAGGCATAACTGCGAAGCTTTGATGGCGAAATGTCGATTTGAAGAATGGATTTTAGATTTTGACAAAGAAATACAACAAAACTGTAATTATCTGAATTCCAGTAATCCAGATCAATAATCGCAAAAAAAAAAAAAAAAAAAAAAAAAAAAAAAAAAATTATGATATGAATTGTACGTATATATTCGTAGAAATATAATTAACTAGAAAATCTTTTTAAATTAACGCTTTTCTTCTTTTCACTGTTTGTAGTAAAAGTAATCCTTCCTGAACGCTTAATTTAATATGAATACATAACAGGGTTCGTACGTTTTTACCACAATTTTTAATAGCATTTTTCGCCTTATTTAAATACATGAAAGGGCAAATCCTGCAATTAAACGAGACGTCTACAATTTCTGCCATTTAAATATTAAATAGAAAAAATCTATTTAAAAATTGTGGTAAAGGCGTACGAACCCTCCATAAAGCCTTTTTTTGTATTAAACAAAAGCTATTTAATAGATATATGTAATAAACCACCTTTTTTTTTTATGATTGTCTCCATTATCCACACTCCTGAATACCCATAATACATTCAGACCATATTATTTAGATAATTGGAGTTCTTACTGTATAATGAAATAATTCGTTTTAACGTTTTAACGAAATCACGTTATAACGAGCAAATGTTTGGAGCACTTTCGATTTCGTTATAAGGTGCTTTGACTAATTGCTAATTAATTACTCGCACTCATCAATGAAAGGAACTCTTGAAAGCAAAATCATCTGTCCAAAAAATAAAAAAATTAAGGCAGATGGATTCGTAAGAAAATGGGCGAATATGTAAGAAAATAAATTAGTATTAATATTATGGATTTAATGTACTTTCCAATGCATCCGGATTCGATCCTTTTTCCTTAAAATCACCCCTTTTATCTTGGAAGTGTTTCTTTTTCTCAGAAATCTTTTTTCTTCTCAAAATCGTTCCTTTTTTTTTCGGAATCGTTCCTTTTTTTTTCTCCAGAATTGTTCTTTTTTATTTAATTGTTCCTTTTTATAGGTATGATTCCAAAAGGAACGATTCTAAAGAACTCGTTCCTTTCGGTGAACGATTTCTTAAAGGGAGCGATTTTGCCCATCTCTGCTGCATTTACATAATTTACGGCTACATTTTCAGGAGTGGCGGAGATTAAAAAACCAACCTTAAAAATTAACCTTTAAATTTTTTGTAACCCTTGATAATTACAAGGTAAGATTATGCATGCTTGCCATAAACTGCAACAATTTAATGATAAATGTTTGAACTATTTAAAAGTTAAGTCCAGCATACCAGTTCTGCCAGTCTCCAATTTTAAATACAAATCCACGCTATTCCCAAAATCATATACAGGGACAATTCAAATAACTCCTTTTTTTTCTGAAGTGCGTAGGTAGGAAATAAATGAGAAGAGAGAGTATTCTTCATAATTTTTTCAAATTCGCTGCCATTGCAATAAATTGTTGAGTAACACTAAGAGTAGTTTCTTTTTTTTTATTCATCATCATATTTTTATTTTTTTAAACATTGTCAGTTTAATTTCTTATTTGCTTAGATACATTAGATTTAGATATATATGCTTATATATATTATTTAATTTTTCAGAAATTAATTCAGCTGAAAAAGAGCCTGCTACTGCTTTGCTATGGGCTTATTACTTCTTAGCTCAACATTTTGATTATTTAGGAAATACATCGAAAGCATTAGAATATATTAACACCGCAATAGATCACACGCCTACTCTTATAGAATTATTTTTAGCCAAAGCAAGATTATATAAAGTAAGTATTCAATATTTTTATAAAATTATTGTTTTATTTGTTAAAGTATTTTTAATATTCTTAGAAATTTAAAATATTATAAGAAGAACAAGTTTAGAATAAATGTCTATTAGTTTTTATTTTCTTAAATTTTTTCACATTCATTAAATTTTTCATTCTTATTTTTAATATCTTAGTCTCTTTTCTCTCACAGAGTTTTTTATTTTCTATTCTTTTGTTTCTAATCATCTTTTCTATTTAAAAAATGTCATTCATATTTTATTTTAAGTTGATAAAGTCACTGTACTAGTATATTTGTGTCTTGTAGGATAACATTTTTTAATTTTGATAACATTTATTTATCAGCACTTTTAAACTTTGCAACCTTTCAGGTAACATTGCATTTATAATCTATTTGTTGCATAAAGTAACGTTTTAAATATATAAATTATCTTTTTATAATTAAATTAAATTGTTTGAAATATAATAATTTTCTATTTAGTTTAAAAGAAGTTAAGTATTTTTAATACAGCATCACTTTCTTTGTTGCTGATGTGTCAGGTTTTCTTAAAGTCAAGCCTGAATATTTTGCTATAATTATTTATGTAATCAATTTCCATAAACAATATAAGCTTGGTTTACTGATTATATTACTATAATATAATGAACATATGTAATTAAGATTGATTTTAAAAAAATCATTGTACCCAGTTAAGACAGCACAATACTATTTGTTTATTTTATTTGTTTTTAAACCTTCTAAAAGTTAATTTTTGATGTATTTTCAATGATTTTTTTTTTTCTTTTATAAAAACCGATATGTAAGTATTCTGAATATTTAAACTGTTCTAGGAAACATTATACAGATATCTCCTTGTATCTCAATTTGCACATTTTCATCATAATGTGAGTTAGGTAAAACCAAAAAAATTAAGCCTGTTATCTTTTAGCATACTGAAAGTGCATTTTTATTTAATTTTACAATTGTAAAATAATATATTATTGCAACATTTGAAATTTTAGTTATTTTTCTCCATTTTAAACTACACTTATTCATACAATATGCATGTGAAATTTAACTTAATTAAAAAATTTTTTACTTTAAAATTCACTTTATGCATTTTCGTGCTATGTGATGATTACTCAAAAGAAATTAATCACATAAAGCGAAAAAGACCTGTACTGCATTAAAAACTAAACAGTTTTTAATAGTTAACAGTTTAACAGTTTTTTACACTTCTTAAATTTGAAGAGTGTCTCATTTTATTTATATTAGAAACTGAAATTTTAAATTGGATTTTATGAAAATGCTATATTTATTTATTTTATATTTTATTTATTTATCTGTTTTATTTTTATTTATTTATTTATTTTCTTTTTTTGGGGGGTGGTGGGGGATAGGGGGGGATTACTACTGTAACACAACTATAAAATTTCATTTTGTAATGGTGTTGTATACATAACCATAAAAACATTCAAATGTGTATCTAGTCTAACTCTGTTTTCTAAAATTAAATTATATGTAGAATTTGACCTGAGTAAGAGAAGATATAAAAAAAATTTGAAAACATTGTTAAAGTAATTTTTTCTTCCATGTTTTTCATATCAAATAAAGTTAGATAATAGCAGCCTGTTTTCTGTTTTTAGCTTACAAAATTTGACTAAATGTACATGTGAATAAGTTTTTTCTAACTGAAAACTATCATTTGAGAAAATTCATTTTAAAAGTTTGATTCAATTTGTTGTTGTTGTTACAAATGCCCTTCCCTCCCTCCGACCTATGAAAATAGATTTATAAGTCGTAAATACACAAGGCGAAGTGGTGCAGCAGCAGCTTAGAGGTCTGCATGGTCCAAGGCCGGCAAAATGAAGGCAAATTTTCAAATACGTCAGGTTGATTAAAATTAAAATAAAAAGAAACTAACCAGTGCAGGCCGAGAAAAGAAATTAAATGGGCCAACCGGGCTATTAAAAAAATTAAGCGGGCTGTCAGACCCTATATATATAACAAATTTTAAAAGATCAAACTCAGCTCATGGCTTGAATTTCAGGGTAGAATGGCGGAATTCGCACAGAAAATTTTGAAATCCCATTCAAAAATATATTGTGGACTTTAAAATTACTTGCTACACTTTTTAAATGTATAATAGTTTCATTAAGTTTTCTTTTACAATACAGGCTTAAAAAAATTATGTTCAATTTGCACTATAAAAATAAAAGAAACATTCTTAAAAGAATTATAAATTATGAATGATGTAGCATAAGTAATGGTATAATGGGCATAACAGTGAATAACTGAATAAGTGTTTCTTCTTTCTCCCCCCCCCCCCCCCCCCAAAACTTTTAGCATTAAACATTTATTTGGTATTATTTACAGGGGTGATTGTGTTCAGGTTATGTACCTGAATTCAGATATTTTTTTCATTTTCAGTACAGAAATTCTGGTTTTTCTGATAGTTAAATTCATAAAATAAGACTAAAATATCAATTTCTTGTTTTCTCGCTAAAATTTCAGGTATTTTTTCATGAACCCACAATCACCACTGAATTTATTTTGATTTTTTTTTCATTGCATTTTTTATCCTGTATTTTATATTCTAATTATCTTTTCGTATATTTTAAGCATTCAGGTGATATTCATGAAGCTGTGCGCTGTTTAGATGAAGCTCAAGCATTAGATACAGCTGACCGGTATATTAACTCTAAATGTGCCAAATACATGTTGCGGGCAAACATGGTTAAAGAAGCTGAAGAGATGTGCTCAAAGTTCACTAGAGTAAGCCAGATCTTTTTGTGTACCTTTTATAATTTTGTTCCTGTACCATTTTTTAAAATGAAATGGCTATATAAATATTATATGATTATGAAATAGTTTGCTATATTAATAATTAATTCTATAGTTTGTTTGTATTTTGCTTCCAGCTTTGAATTTATGTTCAACTTTTAATATCTCTTATAGGAAGGTGTTTCATCAATGGAAAATTTAAATGAAATGCAGTGCATGTGGTTTCAAACTGAATGTGCATTAGCCTATCAAAGACTAGGAAAATGGGGTGATGCCTTAAAGAAATGTCATGAAGTTGACAGGGTAAATGAAGTCTTCAAATTTTAGCTTTTATTTTATTTGTTTTGTTTTTAATTGTACATTTAAAAAACTATGAATAGATGAACTTAGGATTAATAACATTTTAGGGTTGTTTCAAAAAGTTGTGATTGGCTGTTAACTCTGCCGAATTTGGCAGGAGATATATGATCTGGTGTGGTGATGATATTGAAATTTTCATGTATTTTTTTACATAAAAAAATATTTACTAATTAATCAAAGTTAACAAGAAGCCAATTCAACTAAATTATTGTCTAAATTACTTTACAAAAAACCACTCTTCAATTGTTATTGTTGCAAAGCAATGCAAACTATACCACTCAACAGAGTTGTCCTCCTTAAATTTATCTATTTAAAAAAAATGTTTAGAGGACATCTCCATGTTAAACGCTGAACAAACTTTGAAATTTTTAATATTAATCCCTAATTTTGATGTCAAAATAGAAATCTAGACTCTCAAATGAGACTAAATATAAATTTTGTGAAGTTTCTAAGAAAAGTTCTGAAGATATTTAATTTTAAAAATTGGGCTATTTTCTTTTGGAAGCAGTCTCAAAGATGAAATTCCTCATGTTAAACATTAGTTGTATTACCTTAAACTTGGGATACTTAATAATAATACAATGAAATAATCACTGTGAAAAAAATATCTCCTCTTTTTCTTTCTATTAAAAAATTATTACTGTTATGTAGATAATTTAAATATATAGTCTGTGGTAAGGTTTGACAAATGTGGTCGCTATTGGTGACCAAAATATTTAACTGGCAACCGGTGCAGGTATGTTTTTGGTACCTCATTTTTAAAAATATTTTGGTGGAATAACTGTCAAAAGAAGTAGTTGTTATGGTAAGTGCTGTAAAAGTAACAACTAGATGAACACATATGTATTTGCTACTTTCAAACTCACTACCAGTTATAAAGTATTTGTTCCTTGTTACTTGGTATTTATTTAGAAAACTAATGTTAACAATCATCATAAGTGCAATACACATATTTTGTGTATTTTCTAATTTTCAGAGTTGTTTTGATAATAATTAACTTATACTATTCATTAAAACAAAACATAAAATCTATCTGGATACCACCTGCTTTGATTTAACATTTCAGAAACTAAAACTGAGCCCTTAAATTCCTTACATGTGAAATATATGTACACAGAACTGCTGCAGATTTAATTATAAACCATACATGAGATCTTTGGAGGAATTTGTTACTGTTACCTTATCTAGACCCACAACGGAATCTTGTTACTACGTACCCTCTGTGTAACGGAATTCTGCATAAAAGTGAAAGCAATTAAAATATTGTAATAAATACAATAAAACCTGTGAAAATATAATTCTGCTTTGAATAGAAATATTCCAACACCCATTTCCACAAAAATAATACATTGCAATTTCATTTGCTAAGCATCTGTCCAAAACTGTTTTTTTCTGCGGTTTCTTGCAATCCCATCTCAGCTGGTTTTACTGTACATATTAAAGAAAAAATTATTAATTCAGTATTTTTAATAGAAATACCCATTGTTTACTGAAAACAGTAAACTTATGACAACAAAACCTGTTTATAATGGAAAGTAGCATTAAGATGGTTCTCAAAAGCATGTTTTCCCCCTGCTCAACATCGCAAAACTTTCTTATGCATTCAAAGACACATTTTAGTACATAAAATTGGCAGTCACGATGATTGAAATAATATGGAATTAAACAATGTTTTTAATACAGTAGAATCTCGTTACAACGAATGTCACTTTAACGAATTTTTCAGTTTAACAAATATTATTTTGATTTGAAAAAAATCCTGTATAGTTTGTCATTACAAATATATTTACTTTAACGAATTTATTGAAGTCTTAAAAAGAATGCTCATTTCAGTTTAATGAACGCTGAGTTGACAAGTACAAAATAATATTTCTCAAAAAACTATAATACTGGGAGGAATCTTTTTTTAAATTTTCAACACTTCATGATTTTTTAATTTTTTGCGTATCTCGCAGCTATTTTTCGAGAGACGGGGAGAATTGCTGCCCTATGCGAATCTGTAAAATAATTTATTTCTGCGGTTTCTTGCAATCCCATCTCAGCTGGTTTTACTGTACATATTAAAGAAAAAATTACTAATTCAGTATTTTTAATAGAAATACCCATTGTTTACTGAAAACAGTAAACTTATGACAACAAAACCTGTTTATAATGGAAAGTAGCATTAAGACGGTTCTCAAAAGCATATTTTCTCCCTGCTCAACATCGCAAAACTTTCTTATGCATTCAAAGACACATTTTAGTACATAAAATTGGCAGTCACGATGATTGAAATAATATGGAATTAAACAATGTTTTTAATACAGTAGAATCTCGTTACAACGAATGTCACTTTAACAAATTTTTCAGTTTAACGAATATTGTTTTGATTTGAAAAAAATCCCCTATAGTTTGTCATTACAAATATATTTACTTTAACGAATTTCAGATTAACGAATTTATTGAAGTCTTAAAAAAGAATGCTCATTTCAGTTTAACGAACGCTGAGTTGACAAGTACAAAATAATATTTATCAAAAAACTATAATACTGGGAGGAAACTTTTTTTAAATTTTCAACACTTCATGATCTTTTAATTTTTTGCGTATCTCGCAGCTATTTTTCGAGAGACGGGGAGAATTGCTGCCCTATGCGAATCTGTAAAATTAAAAAAAAAAATTCCTTTCTATTTATATCTAATCATTTTTCTTTATAGTTACTTTGGTTTGCCTTTACACTTGATTAAAAATATGTAGGAAGTCCAATGATTTTATTTTGAAGTACTCCCTTACATTCGAATTTGGCAATAAATAGCTGTGAATAATAACATGTGAATTTCTATTTTACAACAAGTCACATTTGAAATTAGATTTCTTTCTTTTTTTAATGGTACAGATATGAAAAAGTTAGCAATTTTCATTGAAAGAAAAACTTAATATTATTAAAGCAGTAAGTGCTGGAAGAAGTCAAGTAGATGCCGCGAAAGAAACTTCGGTATTGGCTGTCATTTTAAAAGAAAATGAAAACCTCTGAAGCTTTCTGAAAAGTCTTATATGTGCCCAAACAGGAAATCAATACTACTTGGTCCAATGCAAAAATTAGAAGTGCATACGAACTTCGTACTGATAATAATAAAATGTATACACTTGGTTTAAAGATATAAGACAAACACTTTGCCCATAATAAGTTCTGTAAGTTTATGCTTTTCAACTATGTTGGAAAGTGTTAAAAAGTTACACTTCATAGAAATATTTTATCTTTTCTAAATATAGCTACAACGAATATTTTATTTTACTATAAGCTTCTGTTCTTTTTAGTAAAATTATTAAAAATTTTAATAGATTAAAATGCATAGTTAATACTAAATTAACCTAATTAAAATCCTATTAGAAAAACAAATACATTTGGTCTCCCTATTTCTTGGATCCATTCTTCCTTAATGTTTTCTTCTTTTTAACACTTTCCAACCTAGTTGAAAAGTGTTTATGACTTCGGTTTGTCTGGCCGTCTGCCGTCTGGCCGTGCTCTAACTCCCGTAAATATGCTCGGATTGCCTTGCAATTTTTATATGTTATTGTCGTTATCTATAGCACGTTCCCTATTTCAACTGAAGTGTGTAGCACTTATAGTTTTTTTACAGGGACACTCAAAAGAATTCCGTTAACATTACGGTCTATGGGGAAAAATCATTTTTGGTTTATTTTAATGATGTTACACAATTGCAGGGCTGCCATTTGCGACTAAAATGCGACTAAAAGCGACTATTTTCAGCATCAGGCGACTATGGCGACTATTATAGGCCAAAAACCATTAAAAAGCGACTATTTCAACTAAAACGCAAAAAAAGGCGACTTTTTTCAGGTTCCAGCGACTATTTTTAGTGAAGAATCGATCTTTTTTTTCTCCCTCAAAGCGCCTGTAAGTCATCTTCCCAAACGCACTCGGTCACCTGCCTCGCTGTTTCCTCCTTCCGTACGTACGCAAGCGGTTGCTTCTATTTGCAAATTAGGGGAGGCAGGTACTGTGCTGATGGGATCGTTTCTGAATTCCAGGGAATGTTCAAGTTTCGGCAGGAATACGGAAATTCCAAGCAGATTTTGGTCGGAGAGAAACTAGTTTGGCTTAGTAGGTGGAAATCACGTTTGGTGGTAGGTGGTTTTGGAGCCCAGAAAAGCTTGGTGTCTAGTATACATAGATGCCAACAACTCCGGAAATTCCGGAAATGCGTGGTAAAATACGGTATAACGGTATTCGGGGATTGCGATGAATATAAAGGGGCAAATTAATAAACGGTGAATCACCAGCGACTCGCACCGGAGTGATTCAGAAAACCTAAAAATTTAGACAAAACATATATTCAACACTTTCCCCAAACACCATTATAGGCATGATCGTAAGTAGCAGCACATAATGCGATGCCATAAAAGTTAAGCTTAAAATTACGTGAGATTCATCTGAGAAATATTAAAATTCATTCTTATGTTAAAATATACTTTATAAATTAGGAAATAGAACTTTTTGCATTACTTCAAACATAGCTGAAACACATAAATATAAATAATAGAAAAAGACAAACTCACCAAGATGAAGTTTAATAGGTATTTATTAGAAAATCAGTGCACCAATAATTAATAAATAAATCTCTTCAAAATATTAACACTACGATCTTAAATTGCATATGTACAGACATGAGCTTTACTAATAATATTAATGCATTACGGATGAAATGGATTATAAAATCACTAATAATGTAGACTTAAATCCTTGGTATAAATTATTTCAAATATTAATTTTCACTTTTTATCACAATACTATATTACATTCTCTCTAACTGAGAATCACAGATTTTAGTGAAGATAATAAAATTATATGACAATATTGTTGCTAACTACTATATTCTAGCCATCGTCGACAGTTCTCTAAGTATGATACTGGAATTCTAAAGTTTAAAAGTTATTGCTCAGGAAAGGAGAATAAAAGCTTTAGTAAGTGAACCGCGTAGCTAGGCAGATTAATATCAATGAGGTGGTTATAACTGTAATTACCATCACAGACGAGCACAAATCAGACAGCCAAACACGATGAAATTGAAGAACACTAATCAGTATTGTAGATGGAGCATCTCCTGAAGGAGATCACATTGCTGATTCATCCATAACATCAAGCCACAGGCATATAAAATAAAGATGTTGTCAAGACATTTCTCCGAATCCAGCGTCTCCCATATTCAGGAAGATATCATTTGTAGATTTAAATTTGACTTATTGTTCAATTCATTACGTTGAAAAATTATTCAACATCTGGATACATCGTATTACTAAAATCACACATTAACATCATCCTAGAGTCCTGACTTTCGCCAAAGAAAATGGCAGAAGCCCGGATAACTAAAAATCGTAGCTACATCTTTTCGAATCTTGAGTAGAACTGAATACTCTCTAGAATTTCCCTCTCAGGTAAAGGTTCCAGGCGGTTACGCAACAACCAATCAAAAAATCCGAACCGTCCGAAAGTTACTGAACAAGCCCCAACAGACCATAGTCAAAGTTACAGTCAGACGTCTCACTGACACTTCCAACCCTAGCAACAGCATTAAATAGCATTTAGAACATTCGATCGCGACCTTGGAGTACTGTCAAAACGACCTTGTTCAAAATCCGCGGGAAGAAAGGTTCTTGTTTACTTGAAACATCTAAATACTCATCAATGGCGTCTGATCGCAAATCTCGACGAAATTCAAAACAGAAAAAACGAAAGTAATTTAAAATCTATAACTGCCAAACTAATGGATGAAAACAAATGAAATTTTAGCAATCTAAATAAAATAAAATTTTCTTTCCACCAGATATGTTTTTGAAAGTCAAAATATTTAATTTAAGAAATTTTGAAAAATGATTATTGGACTTAGAAATTTTGAAATGATATATGGAAAAGTTCGTTATTCTGAAAGAATTTGCCTGAATTAAAATAAATGAATTTGAACTTTCTGAAAAGAATAAAATTAACAATTAACCAATTTTTTAATCAATATTATTAAAAAGGAAATATACTATATTTTAGAATAATTTATTAAATTTAGACTGTGTGTTATTTAAGAAAAATGGACATTATTTAAAAGTTAGAAAAAGTAAGTCAGAAATATTTTTATTTTAGATAATTTGAAATGAAGTTTAATTAATATTGCAAAGTGAATAAAATGTAAATTAAATTGAATGAATAAATATCCTAAAACATATGTAATGGAAAGATTCTGAAATTAATTTATATTCTCACCAAAAGTAAACAATTTAAAAAGAATGTTTGATT